>JASANA010006911.1:0-33871 GCA_030248095.1 Ptycholaimellus sp. GST1_10
ACGCAATAGAATGCAAGGGCAAGTTTTAGCATGGTGAGAAAAGCGTAGTTTTGAGCATAGAATTAACTAACCTATTGAACTCAAATTGAAGCTACCTAACTCGTATGCTTAATTGTGGACAAAGTACGATTTGAATATAGTGAAATGGACAAACTTTGCAAACTTTGAAAAATGGTGCGCTTGAGTCACTAAAGAAATATATCACATACTAGTGGAATCTGCTAAACCACCTACATTTTGTTTTAGAAACAGGTTCCACTAGTATTTAATGTATTTTCATTGACTTATAACTCGGGGCAATCGAATTATTGGGAGAAAAGAGACTCACTTTAGGCTTGCTGATGGTACGAGATATAAATAGATTGACCATATAACAAAGTTGGGACGCTTCACGAACTTACGTTTCTAAAAACTAAACAAATGCTCCGAATTACTAGCAAATGCTAGCAATATAATTATTTTGTTGAGTAATTAGAATCATTTAAAAAGTAAAGTAAGGCGTTCCGAATTAACTTCCTAGCAATACTAAATTGCGAGCTAAGCTCTACACTTCCCATTATTAAATTTTATCAAATATTTTATCAAAAATACATAAAAATTGTTGACGTATCGCTCTTCATAAAGCGTTGAGAGGAAAATATACAGATGTTTCCTCTCATGAATTTAAGATGATTTTATGAATAATAAAGAAAGAAAGATAAAGACAATTTAAATTTTGAAGTTAAGAAATATTTCAACATTTATCCCGCTCTTTACATGAACTTTGAACAATAATTGAGAGCAAAACAGGGCAAAAAGTTGGAAACGCTTCACGAATTTGCGTGTCATCCTTGCGCAGGGGCCATGCTAATACTTCTCTATATCCTGTTCAAATTTTAGTATATGTCATTGAAATGACGAGTATGGGGCATTAAAACTCGTATATATCGATGCTAACTTCTGAGAAACACGCCATTAGTGAGTAGACGACATCTATATGTTCGCGTTTATCGATCTCGCTCTATTCTCCATGAATACCTACACTGTCAAGACTCACTGGGCTAATAGATTGTGCGGATTGCATTGTTCACAAGACTTGCTTCAACATAACATATCTCCTCTTTTTCATTCCAAAGGCTAAGTTTTTTAACAAAGTAACACAACTGCAACTGCGCAAATATTGGCTTTTCATGCTGCGTAGATTAATCATCAACAATGCAACAACATAAATTCCTAGAACCTACATGAACAATCTTTTTTAGCCAGATCAATACGCCCAATGCGCGGAGCACTGAGCGTTTTCCAAAGAATATTCAGGGCTCTCAGCCGCTCTTGCTAGAGGGCGAGACTGGTTGTACCTGAATACGTTGGGTAATAACCAACGAACCCATCTCTTCTTTTCCCTATCAACCTCAAGCGAAAACTCACGAACCTCAGTTTGCCCAATAAACGCTCGTTTCTTATTGATTTCGTTTTGCACCCAGGATACAAGGGCCTCTCGGTCGGCTGAACGCATTGGCACAGCTCCAAAAAGTAATCCTGGCGACGCTAGATGGCGCCCTTGTCGCTTGGCACTGCTTACACGCCCTCTTTCATTGGCGAGGTCAATCAATGGCAAGAGCTAGGAGTTACGAAAGCAGGGTTGCAGGGAGCAAACAAATTGAAAGGGCACATCTTGTTCGTTGGTTATTACCCAACGTATTCAGGTACAACCAGTCTCGCCCTCTAGCAAGAGCGGCTGAGAGCCCTGAATATTCTTTGGAAAACGCCCAGTGCTTTCCGCATTGGGCGTAACGTACCGTCATTTGATGAAAAAACTCTGGTTCTAAATAGTTTAATGAATGAAACCAGGCACAGAAAATGAAAAAGACCAGTTGGCGAAAGATTTGCAGCTGTTGGGCCACTGATTCAATAACCAAAACTATGTTTCGACATGCGGCAGAAACTTTTTCCAGCTTATTTTCCATCAACTTTTTCATCTAATTTTCGAGTTGCAGTCTTGTTCAATGAGCAGCAACAAAATATTCAATCAATTCAACTGGCAATTAAATTTTAACAATCCAATTCTTTAGTTTGAAATCAATTTAATGAAAGGTAATTTAGTACATCTATCTATGTGTCTACATAAAAGAAGGAACAAGGCTACAAGGCTGTGCAACTGCGCGTTTTGAAACTTAACCTAGGGGGCTGAGGTGGTCAAAAGAGAATAAGAAGGGTAAAAGAGAAGGGAAGGTATCGCTTCTCGGCCTTTTGGCTAAGATCAAAGTGTAGTATCTGTTCTTATCAGCTTAATCTCTGATACGTCCCCTATTGGGGACAATGAGATTATCTGATTTTTGTGAACAGGCGGAATGTGGAGGCTTGCTTCCCTTCTGCCACGGGTTGGCCCAGTATTGCACTGCCTCTGGGATCGGCCTTTGACCCCCCAACCATGGGGGTCTCTATTGCTCTCATTCATGCTTACTCTAGGAAGGTTTACTCTGTGTCATATGAGGGTCCTCTAAGTCGAATAATTTCTGTAGAAATGACGTCCTGTTCATCACATTGGAGCAAGCATCTCGGAGATGAACTAAAGGCGCTGGCTCAATCGCTCTGGTGTTCTGATTGCTGCTCCTAGGCCAGATTGCGCCTCATCAAATTCTCCTTGTCTCCTCAAAATTGATTGCCCTACTTTCATTACATAGCTACAATTATAGGTGTAATGAAAGACAAACGGTTACTTTTACCATTCTCCTCCGCCATCATATGGGGTCCGGGTAGAGCTAGTAAAGCTAAGCTAAACAGTTTACAGAGACAATATTTTTCAAATTGACGACAGGTAGAAGATGATGGTCTAAAATCCTTCATTTTATTCTATCGGCTGCAATGTTCAAAATCGCAAACGCTATGGACAGTCTAAAACAGAAGAAATGTTTCTTTCTGGCATAAGTATAAGTACAACTTAAGCAATTTTTCATCAGGACACTTTGATGAGAGCAGGCAGTGGAGAGCAAAAAATAAAAAAAATGAGAAGGAAAACAAAAGGGAAAGCTGAATCCTGCGGTGGGCTCCTAGTGAGTCCAGATATCACCCGATGCGTTTCCATAACCGTAGCTCTAGTTCACTGGTTAACCTATTTCATTGCATTATTTGCAATAGAACCTTTGCCATGAATTCCAGCCCACATGATGCTGATACGCTGAAACATTATGCTAAAAGCAGTGTTTTTTTGCGTGCAAATGTTTGGACATTTCGGGCTAAATGTTTTTTCATGCACACGAGCAGCATACAATTGTTTCGCAAAGCTAAAGCAAGAATTGAGTGCGGTGCAAAGCTGAAGCGATATATGGAACGCGCATCACAGCCGTGGCATGACTTTTCCCTCCCGGTCGAGTCTAGTGCCTCGCCCTCTCCAAACGGACACAAAGCTACGCAACTTACGCTGATCACTGGACCTGTGAGTCTTGAGCTGAGTGAGTGGGGGACTAAGTGAATGGCTTTTACTCCTCCTCAGTCACACTGGGCAATTCTGGCGCTGGTTCCTCCTTCGGCTGCTCGTCGGGCTTCCAGTAGGTGTTCTCTCGCACCTGTACAACCCCAAGCCATACATCAGAAGTAGCAGGTATGTAACGCTATTTGGCCCACCTCACCCCTACCTCTCCTATTTTTCGCCAACAAACAATTTTACCAAATTGTTTGAAAAATTTAATCACGTAAATTCAGTAAGTTTACCAACCAGACAACTTTGGATTAATTTTGTTGCTTTGTGGGGATTGGAGTATGAGGAGTGAAAAGGGGTGAGGAGAACCTTTCGATCCGCCTCGTCCAGATCGATGGCGTAGGGGAAGTTGCGCTTGGCCAGGACCCAGTGAGTGCTCTGCTGGCCCTTGCCCTCCAATCCAGCTTTTCTGCTTCTTGAGCCAGAAAGGCTCTGCCTACCTTGATCTCTATGGTGCCGCGGTTGAGGATGGTGAAGAGGCCGGTGTGATGGAGTTTCAGATGACGCGCCGTCGCCTCGCTCACGTGAATGCGAAGGCCTGACAGGAAAAGGCTGAGTTATTAGATATCTAAGGGTGTCTGAGGCAGGGCACCGAGTCCATTGGACTCCATTCGAGAGGCCGTGTTCACAGTATCTCCAAACAGGCAGTAGCGGGGCCTGGAAGGAATCAACTTGATCAGCCAGTCTCAGAAAGTTTTGTTAGCACATTTTGACGCCCACAACACCAGCAGCAACGGAGCCGGTGTGTATGCCGACGCGGATGAGGAGGTGCTGGTCGGGCATGTGCGGGATGACGAAGTTCTCCATGTCCATCAGGATGTGCAGCGCCACCGTGCTGATCTCTGCCAATAGAGCTCTTCTGTCAGTCTCCTGCTCTTAGCCAAGAAAGGCAAAGACCGTTGCTGTGCAGTGCCCCATTCCTTCGCGGCAGGCCGGAGCATACCATGTAGGCATCGCCGATGGTCTCCACCTTGTAGCAGTCGTACTGGTCCAGGATGGCGTCCCAGGCCCCGTACATGGCGTTCAGCAGATCAATCACCTCAAACAGCTCACCCATTGAATCAGCTAGGGGGTAGGGCAGGGGAGGAAATGAAGGGTGCCTGGAAGGGAGTGCAGCGTCCACTGAGCATGGTGAAGCCCACGACGTCGGAGAAGTAGATGGAGACGGAGTCGTAGGACTCCGGCTCCACGGCTTTGCCGGCTTTGAGGGCCTTGGCCACCGACTTGGGCAGCATCTGCCATAGACGCTTTTTGGACTGGCCCCCAGTAGAAGAGGAGCAGAAGGAACCTGGTTGAGGAGGAGCTCGATCTTCTTCCGTTCCCCATCCAGCAGCTGGGTCTGCTCGCGCTGCTTCTCCGTGAAGCGCTTGATCTTCTCCATGGTGGCCCTGGTGTTGCGGAAGTACCTGAATAGAGAGAGCTCCGGAGGGTAGGAGAGTAAGGAGATGCGAGGTGGATGGACCAGATGGTGATGGGCGGTACGACGATGGCCACGATGAGGGCGATGAGCCAGGAGCGTTGGTATTCGGAGCCCAGTTGGTCCAGCGTGGCCTCCAGACTGTCCAGAAGCTCAGCGGAGGCGAAGTCCTGCATCTCCTCTGCAAGTCCCATTCCCTTGCCCTCTCAGAGAGGGCAGAGAGGCTGGAACTGTTGAGGTCGATGTAGTCCGTCATGCGCATGAACCAGTAGACGCCGACGGTGCCGTTGCCCTCGCTCTGGTTGTTGGCCAGGATCAGCTCCTCCAGCCCTGCCAGCTCCGCGTACAGCTCCGAATTGTCCCTCTGTACAGCCTCTTTTGGGTTCCTGGGGGAGGAAGGGATTGAGAAAGAAAGGCATACGGCCAGTTTCTCCGCCAGTTTGTCGGCGCCGCGGACGGTCTGCTGGGTGATGCGCATCAGCTTCTTGGCTGCTCCACCCAGCTCTGGTCGAATAGGGGATTGCGAGAGGATGAGAAGAACGGGGTGGGGCCAACCGACGAAATGCTGGTAGCGCGTGGGATCAAAGCCGCCGCCGGCGAAGAAAGCGCCGCCCATGGCTCGTCGAATGCCTGGCGGTTGGTGAGAGCTGGGGTTATTGGGAAGCAACGCCAGGAGGGGAGGGGAAGGAAGTCTTCATCCGATCTACCTTTGGCTAGTATATCAGAAAAGGCATCCCTTTTCCCTTTTCTGATATAATAGCCAAAGATAGATCGGACGAAGACTCCCTTCCCCTGGCATTCCCGGCGATGGGAGAGAGAAAGACGAGGGGGCCAAACCCAGAAGGTCAGTAGCCAGCAGCCAACTGTGAAAGCCCTGTACAGCCAGCCAGAAGCGTCCTTCATCGGAGCGGGAGAAGGCCAGCAGACTCAGCTCCAGCAGGCGATCAATGAGCCCTGTGTAGAAACTGCAACAGCTCCGCAGTTCGAAAGCTCCTAAAGGCTGGAAATAGGCTGAACAGGAGGTTCCGGGTGCAAAGCTGCAGCGGGGAGAGGCCGGAGGAGTGCTGGCCGTTTTCCTGAAGCGATGTGATCTGCTCGTCGCGAACAGCTCGCCCAGCCATCAGCGTCGCGTTGAAGGCCTACAGAGATCGGAAGACACTTCTAGGGCACACAAAGGACGAGGAATGTTAAGGTTGTAGGATAGCAATCCCCTGCTCTATCCCATGGAGTCAACAATTCTTGCATCGCTCTAAGGGGACGCTGCTTGCCAGGAGGACGTAGCCTGAAGGGAACAATGTTGGCTAACGTATTGATATTTGGCGGCTTGAAAAAATACTGTAATCTATAGTTTTGAAAAATTTATATATTTTCGCTATCTTTGTGTATTTTTACCGGTGCTCTAACTTCGGTAATTATGACCAACATTGCCTTCTAGATAAGATTTCCGTAAAATCTCAAAAATTAAATCTTTTCGTAATCTTTCCTGATTATTAGCAGTTGCTGATTTGACCGTCAGCCATCATTGGGAGGGACTAAAGCCTGCTCACATCTCTGCTGACAAACTCCGGCCCCTGCTTCTCGCTGCCGAACCAGACGCCGATCTCCGCCACTCGCTCCAGCGTCTCCCCCCGCCGCTTCTTCAGGATGTCGTAGATTCGGTCGGATTCCTTTTTTGTCTCCCTCAAGTTTTCCTTTACTGCCAGCAGAAAGAGGCAAAGGGGGCTGTGAGACCCGACGGCGGAGTTGAGGGTGACGCAGCCCATGCCGCGCTCCCGGGCCATGGCGGCCACCAGGTTGTTGTAGTGCTCCGCCTCGTGGAGGGAAGCTTTCAGCTGGAACAAGGCTGGCTGGCTGGGATTCCGAAGGCAGAAGGGGGGTGGATTGAAAGAGGGTTCGAAAAGGGTACCTCAAAGCCGGCATTGTAGTCGCGGGTGACGTCGACAAGGTTGATGGTGAGGAGGGCGATGCTGATGATGACGGCGGGGCTGGAGACGAAGATGAGCTTGGCGATGTCCTTGAACTTCTTCCCGCCGTCCCGCAGCGCCTCCACGCCAGCTGCATGGCTTCCTTTCTCAGCCCAGTCCATGCCTTTTTCTGGCCCCATCTTTTGCCCATCAACTATGCTTCTCGACAGCTGAGGCAAAAGTTTCTGCTTTCTGATAGAAGGAAGGGTTTTTTCGCCGACACTTTTGCTAAGCCACCTGTGTCGCAGATTCTTTTTCATGAAAGACGTAAAAGGAAGAGATAATCAAGCATAAAAGCATAATCCCCGAAGAATTTGAGATTAGAGTGTTTTTAAACGATTTACCGGCCATGATCAGGTGGATTTTCGCGGTGCAAACTTTTCCACCTTTTTTCCACCCTCTTTGAAATTCAACCGGCAGATGGCTGGCCTTCTTTCGATTTTCTCACAGCCTTTCCCAGTCTCACCCCCTCCAGGCTCAAGGGAAAAGGCCAATAAAGAAGAAAGCGCGCTTGGAAAGAGCGAATCCGTGAATGAGCAAGAATCAGCTGTTTAATGAATGGGTAAAAAGGCCAACATGCGATGGACATTGCCCGACTGAAGTTGGAGGCGGACATGCGACTCATGGCTCTGGACACCGAACCCTGCAAAAGAGCCTTCTGAGCTCTCTCCATTGGGACACATGGCATTAACGCGAGTGTTGGATGTGGAGAGCTTCTTGCCATCCCCGGCCTCCATATCCTTCACCTTCGCCATGGCTCTGGCTAGGGGACCTGCAGCAGCCTTCTTTCAGCAAGGAACTGGGGCGAGAAGAAAGAGGGACCTAATCGGTCCCTCTAGTCGAGGTTTTACGAGCACTCCTTCGTCTTCTCAATCTGCTGCCCCGCTCGTCCTAGCTTCTGCCCTCCTTGTCTACTGTATTAGTGAGTTGATTAGTTTGATAGCCAAAGGCAGTCGTTTCTGATTGTTTTCGGCCGAAGCCAGGAGAGCAAGGCCAGGGGCAGGTTTGCTGATTAGTTTAGGATGAGATGACTATGACACCATTTCTTCACGTGATTGCGCTGTCATAAGCCGAAAGTTTGATATGACCTTAGCTTCATCACGTCGCAGCATACACATGGCTTGCAGTATCAGATCTAGCCACATGGCTCAGATTGTCAAAATTTCATTTTCCTCTCAATTCAAAGGGGATCCGATGCTTAAAAAGCAAGGAAAATGAATAAGAATAAGAGTGAATAAGTGAGTGAAGTGAGTGGTTGAATAAGAGTGAAATTTGAGTGAAAATGCAGATGTGAGGGGGAGGACAGGGGAAACCCAGTAATTTTCAATTCTTTCCTTGCGCTCCTTAAGGTACAGGCAACGCTTCCATATCATGTCGTCCATGGAGCCAACTGCCAAAGTGTCAATACCTTAACTATCACTTTGTCAACCCAGCGTTTATGTTCTTCTATCATTTTACCATGCTTTTTTACCATTTTACCAGAGCTCCTAGATATTACCAAACCATATTAGATGTTCTATTTTTTACTATGTTCCATTAGAAAGAGCCTTGCTTCGACGCTGTTTGCTCATGTTCGATTGCAGAAGGATTGCACAGCGAATTTGTGTGGCCAGTGTGAGTGGCTGCAGCTTAAGCGTGCAATTTAGCTAGCCTCGTTTGTCAGACTGTAGTTTTGTTGATAATTTTTGATTTCTAATCATCATATTCCAATCACTATTTCCATATTTACCAGATTCACAAAGGGCTTAACGCAAAATAGGCAATATGCGCTAAATCGTTTCGGTTTTATTCTTCACTCGCAACCTTTTTATTTTGCCTGCAAGTCAAGGTTTTATTAAAATCTAGCAAGATACCGATTTTTATGCCTTTCCAGGCGAATCGACGAAGTGGATACATGGTGAGTTTGAAGATGAACACCGCAAGATGACTCAGCCCAATGAAGCTCTGTATAAATTTTTAATTGACCTATATTTTTGTATCTCCCTTTAATCTCATACAGCGCCCAGCCAGAGTCCGATGATGCCTGAAACGCTTCTGATTTCTAAGCAAACTTGTCAATGGGATCGTTGCCAAGCTAACCTCCAAGACTGGACAGGAACTGGGTGAAGGTGAAGGTGAGCTTTTCCTCAAACCAAGCTCATTAGAGCCAGCGTCGAGCGTGTCTGTGAATGCTGGGGCCTGGAAGAAGGGGTAGGTGGAGGTGGGGAGGTCGAGGAGGATGTCCCAGACCAGCTGGTACTCCTCCTCCTTCACCTCCAGGGCCTGCTGGTGCATCTTGGCCACCACCTGCACTTGGCGACAGGCCGGTAGACAGGCTGCTTCGCATTCTTCGTCCGACTGCGTCCGCTTCAGCTTACCTGCAGCCCCGTTTAAGCTTTTCCGAGTCTACGATTATTTGCAACCGGGGTCAGGTGAGAAGCGGCCAAATGTCCCCCAAAAGATTTATAGTGTCATATTTGACCCTTGCTTGAAAATACGAATCCATGAAAATACGAATTAGATTAGAAAATAAGCAATTTGATATCGATTGAAAGCGGGCAATTTGAGGAGAAAAAATTATACGCAGGTAGATGTCCTCAAGTATAGAGCTTCGACTCAGGTAATGGCTCACATCGCACTCGGGCAGATGCGCAAGGCCCGGCGCATCGAAAACGCTTAGAACTACGCTCCGACAACCGTATTCGCTCTTTAAAAAGCCCAATTTCACAGCCACTTGCCAAATTAAGGCACTTTACTTAGAAGAGGCAAAGGTTAGGTTCAAAGCCTCAAAGCTTCTAAAATAAATTCCTCAAAATAGTCAATTCCTCAATTCAATAGTCAATAGTCTTAACAGTCAATTGCGCAAAACGGTGGAAAATTTAAAACAAAGGTGAAAACAAATGTTCTCAGCCCCATCACTCCCTGACCAATTCTGGAAATATAGAAACTTTTTTCGTTTTAGCTTGTGCCTGAGATTTTTAGGTTGTACATTCAGATTGCAGGTTCCATGACTAAAGCTGCAGTAAAAAAGTGCACCATTATATGCTTATACAGGCACTCGTCCTTGCAGCGGTCTATGCCTCGAGTATTGGAGCATTTTGCGTTTCCCCGTCCATCTGTAGTCCATTTACAATCATAAACTTTCTCTTTCTTTCTCATAAACACTCAAAAAACCGGAAAAGTAAAACTAGGGGAACAAATGATGCAACAACCAGTGGCAAGGGCTATAAATAGGCCGATGCGCTGGACAATGAGCTGATTGGTGTTGTGCAGGAGGGCTGAAAGCTTAGGGTCGCTGGCGCTGACACCGTCGTTCTCCACCGCAAACGTCACCGGCGGCAGCTCCTTCAGCCAGCTCAATGCACCCCTCCTCTTGCGGACAGGCCAAGCACATAAATATGAGGCTACTCTGAGGGAAAATGGGTGTCAATCTTGCGCTGCTTGAGTCGTGCGCTGAGCTTGCTGCCTTTCGTGCCGTAGAAGACGCGGATGTGGTTGGACTCCTGACTGCCCTGTGATAGGAGACCGCCCAAGTTCCCCGGTTGGTAGCAGGCTGAGTACCTGGCATACACTGCACATGTGCCTCTAGCAGAGCTTGTCTGTCACTTCAAACTTTCGTTTCTCATCCAAATTACATTTTTACGCATTTCATGTTTTGAAATTGACTCCTCATGCTACGCCAAAAAATTGGAAAATATTGTAGGGTTGGAGGGGGCTTAAATTTGAAAGACTAACCTTTAACAATATTTCAAAACTTTTGACCCAATCAGAAAAAGCAAAAGATTGTTGCCTAACCGACGAATGAAGGTGAGCTCCTCGGGCTGCTTGCCGAGGAAGATGTAGCTCGTGACGTTGTCGTAGGTCCGCCCCAGCCCTGTCCGACTGTTGATGCTGTGCTTGAGGTGGAAGCGGGCTGCCTGCGCCAGCACCGGACCCAGCCACCCCTTCAGCTCCTGCCATTGCCATTCCGCTCCCTCTTCCATTCATTCTCAGGCAGGCGCCAAACGATGAGCGAAATGCTGCGTTTGCGGAGCCAGAGTTGGAAGGCGAGTAGAGGATGTTGAACTGCTAGCCGTTTGAGGGCCTCTCCTGTGCTCAGGCCTGGCTCTACTCGTTTCAGCCGCGCTACCTCATAGAGCAGTCTGCAAAAAGGAACGTTCCCCATCTACGTTCCGCGGCCTATACAAATGACTAACATTTTGTCGTCATACATATATGTGTCCCTAGTAAAAATGGACCCCGCCGGAGTTGGTTGACCCCCCCCCCATCCCCTCTCAGTCGGGTTATTCCAGGACAACGTTGGTTGGTTGGCCCTTGGGGGCCTCACCCGCCACCGGTGGGTGTTATTTGGGGGTTTGTCAAAGTTGGTTAATTACTTGGGAAAATTGAGAAAATTTTGCAAAATATAGGGCATTTTAAAGAATTGCTGAGAGTATGGGATGGGAACATATTGAGATGGTTGTGAGCGGAGTCGATGCGTTTGCTGAAATGAAGATTGGCCTGCGGTGCAGCACTCAGTTCGCCCAGCTCTGCCAGGAGATACAGCCCAAACGCCACCAGGACTCGCCGCTTGCCAATCTCCCGCCGAACAGGAGCCTGTTGCACTTTGTTTCAAAGTTCTTCCATTCAATATGTTGTCAGAAAGTGCAACTCAAGAAAAAGCCTGTCAACAAGGTATTCTCGGCTGTTGCCAAGATGCGCGGCCTTTGTTCCAGATAATAAGCTAAGCAATTCCTCTTAACTGCTTTAAAATACTGCCGCAGCAAACGTATCTGCCAAATCTAAGCTGAGTTTATTGAAAGACCAGTAATTTATGGATGTTCGAATTTTTGAAACATCAAGATTTTAGGTTTTTGACTATAAATCAAGAAATAATAAATGTGTCGAAAAATTCTATTATCAACTTCAATATATCCCCATTAGAGACGTAGATGCCAAAATTCAACTGATTTCATTGAAAAACCATCAATTTATGGATGTTCAAATTTTTGAAACATCAAGAATTTAGGTTTTTGGCCATAAACTGAGAAATAACAAATATTTCGGAAATTCCTTTTGCCAGCTTCAAGATAGCACCTCGACGGATGTACCTGCCAAAAATCAGCCAATTTCGTTGAAAAACCAGTGATTTATGAATTTTCGTACTACAAAACATCAAAAAATTGGGTTTTGGGCAAAAATCGAAAAATTACGTCAAGCCCAAAAAATGGTCTGGAGATATCACCCAGGCGGACTTTCAAGCAAAAAATCAGCCAATTTCAGTGAAAAACCAGTGATTTATGAATTTTCGTACTTTGAAACATCAAAAAATTGAGTTTTGGGCGAAAATCGAAAAATTACGTCAAGCCCAAAAAATGGCCTGGAGATACCACCCAGGCGGACCTTCATGCAAAAAATCAGCCAATTTCGTTGGAAAACCGCGGAGGCCCGCCCCTGGAAAGACACATATAGATATATACTAGTAATATTGGTCAGTGGCCGCGCTTCGCGTGGCCACCTTCTTGGTGGCTATGGAGAACTATAGCCATGAACTTAGAAAGAAGCAAACGATTAGGGCTTTATTCCTTCAAGTTTCTTAGTTATTTTAGCACTGATTTTCTTTTTTATAAAATAATTTAGCATGTTGCACAAAAAGCTAGGCTTCCCAGAGGACATCAACAATGCACCACTTCAAATAAATTGAAGGGATTGCTGCATGAACATTTCTCCAGCAAGCAGCGAAGGTCAGCTTATTTTGGACTATCTTCTTATTCAGTTTATAACTGCCTTGAAACATCAGATATCTAAGTAGAGCTAAAATCGCTAAAATTGACTTTACTCATTGGGATTTTTCATTAAAATAATTACACAGAGTTGACAAAGTAAAGTGATGATCCATTGGAGAAATGTTTTGCCTTGAATTTAAAAAAAAGTCCGCCAGAAAAAGTTGAAAATTGAATGATCTACAAATAAGAAACGTTGAAAAAAGGCAAAAAATGGCAAAATCCTCACGTTTTCAATCATAATTCGTTACCAAGGAAAAACTGCGAGGACGAGCGGTGATATTTTGTTAAACTCGCTGAGATCTATACAAAATGCTATCATATGCCAAGAAATGTTGAGAATCCAGACTGCGCAAAGGCATTTATCACGCGTATTATAGAAGATATGCAGACAGACGGACGCAAAAATGGGGTAACTGGTTAAGCTGGCCTTGGCCGCCCGCCGCTTCGGGCAGGGCGCCAGAGCTCCTCCGTCCTCCGGGCACAGGTGCTACGGCCCCTACGCTTCGCCTAGCATGCTTCGCATGCTAGGCTACGCTCCGGGGCCTCCGCACCCATGCCCTCCGGCCTCCGGATCTCTGACTGCCCTGCCCTCCGCGGCAGGCGGCCTTCGGCCGCGCAAAAACTATATAAGAAAGCGTCTGTCATGATTGAGCCTTTTCTTTAGCTCTGCCCTTTAAAAACTTGTATGCATGCATGCAATGCAAGGCAATGCTTGGTTGGCACCACAAACATAAATCACTTACGAAAAGCTTTGATTTGTCCTTCGGTAGCTGGTTCAAAAGAGCTGTAAAATCATATCCAAGGTTTCCAGTGGCCCATGGGCGCTCAGTGTGGTCGAAGTCCTCTGAAGTAAGAATAGTACCCAATCGCTCCATGAATGTATCAAAGTCATTAATGTCGCCAATAGTTTGCACCCTATCAATTATTGAGCAGCTCACTTGACAATAACTTTTCATTCTAAGCTCATTTGCATTTACATGAAATAATGTCATATTTACAAGGGGGCGGGCACCCCTCCCCCCCCTCGGCACCCTCTACGTGGTAGGTCCGGGTGGGGCGGGGAGTGTGGGGGGGGGGCGCTTTGGGGTACGGACGTATGCCCGTCAAGATAAAATGAAATTTTAGGTATGCTAATAAAAATGCTAACAAAAAGATTATATCTGGTACCATCGGCAAGCCGAAAGTAAAGCTCTTTTCTCCCAAAAATCGACTGCCCCGAGTATAAAGCCAAAGAAATTTTCCTACTACTAATGGAATCTGATTGTGGGGCATTTGCATTTTGTTTTCGCGCGCAGTTCCAGGACTCTTTTCATGCGCGCTCAAACAAAATACAGATGACACAGCAGATTCCATTAGTAGTAGGAAAATTTCTTTGGCTTTATACTCGGGGCAGTCGATTTTTGGGAGAAAAGAGCTTTACTTTCGGCTTGCCGATGGTACCAGATATTTCCTCAACTTTAAATATACAAAAATTAAATTATGTCAATTTATGTACTTTATTCTTTATTGTTAAGTTATTCTTTATTCTTTATTGTTTATATTTTAAGTTAAAATTTTTTTTAGATAAATAAATAAAACAAAATAATAAATAAATTAGTGAAATATTTTAGTTTTACACTCGATTTTTTGGGAGAAAATAGCTTTACTTTTGGCTTCCCGATGGTACTGGTTATTTCCAACTTTAAATTTTAGAAAAATAAAAGTTATGCTGGAGAAGGTTTCGAACCCATCAGACAGATCCAGCAGCCAACCGCTTGCACCACTGACTGATGGGTTCGAAACCTTCTCCAGCATAACTTTTATTTTTCTAAAATTTAAAGTTGGAAATAACCAGTACCATCGGGAAACCAAAAGTAAAGCTATTTTCTCCCAAAAAATCGAGTATAAAACTAAAATAATTTCTCAAAAATTTTTGTTTCCCGAAAATTTTGCATTTGTTTTAATTTTCAAAACTTTCTTTATTTCAATTTTATTTCATTAATTTATTTATTATTTTGTTTGATTTATTTATCTAAAAAAATTTTAACTTAAAATATAAACAACAATAAAGAATAAAGTACATAAATTGACATAATTTAATTTTTGTATATTTAAAGTTGAGGAAATATCTGGTACCATCGGCAAGCCGAAAGTAAAGCTCTTTTCTCCCAAAAATCGACTGCCCCGAGTATAAAGCCAAAGAAATTTTCCTACTACTAATGGAATCTGCTGTGTCATCTGTATTTTGTTTAAGCGCGCATGAAAAGAGTCCTGGAACTGCGCGCGAAAACAAAATGCAAATGCCCCACAAGCAGATTCCATTAGTAGTAGGAAAATTTCTTTGGCTTTATACTCGGGGCAGTCGATTTTTGGGAGAAAAGAGCTTTACTTTTGGCTTGCCGATGGTACCAGATATATATAACTGAAGGTTTATAAATAAGCAATTCATATTGAGGCTAAAGGACGAGGGGAAAGGGTGGGGGGATGAAATGAATACCTACTCTCGTTCATTAGCAGATGCGAAGCAGCAGGGCAGGGCAGGGCAGGAGTTCGGACGGCAACTTTTTTTTCAATTTTCTCCATCAAATCCAAACTTTTATGCTGCTTTTCGCGAGTACCCCCCATAATTCGATGTTGCCCTTTCCATTGCAGCAAAAATCAGCGCAATCGGTGCTATCTGGGTTGAGAAAAACGCTTATCAATTTTGAGATCTGGCAATAACCCTCAAAACATACACCTGGGTCGAAAAGAGGGCCTGGGCGCTGACGGTCGCTGCGCTCCCTCGCGCCAGGCCAATAAGGAGAAAAAAAGACACCTTTAGGGAAGAAAATTGCCAAAAATTGCCGGTTTTTGGCAGAAGATTTTTATGCTTTAGGGCCCCAAGATCCGGCGCAAAAATATTAACCTCCATGCTGACACTGTGCTCAGCAACATTTGCGCCAGCCCAAGAATATTAGAAGATAGAAATTATGTAAATGCCAACCTCATCAATGAGGTAAGTGGACTGTAGTAGATGGGTTCGTAAACGAGATCGGAACTAGGATCATGATCATATTCATAACGCTTATCAGGATAGTCATCTCTAAAGCTATAATAGGCCCAAAGAAAATCTCTCCCATCATTGTCGTCGAAGGAATCGTAAGCCACAGTGTACTCAACGCCTAATATTTTCGATATTTCATATGCTCCAAGGCCCCAATGATGGTTCATTTCTTCCCAATAGGCGTGAATATCTGGTAAATCACCTTGCGTGTGTAAAGTGTAAATATAATAGCAAGTATCACAAAGCTAACCATTTAAACACGTAATACACTGGTCAGAAAAATCATAATTTAACCACTGGCAAAAATGGTAATTTCTGCATATTTTTAAAGTTTTTTTTAATATTTTAACAGTCTTAAACGTGATTTTTGAAATAATTTCTATCGAATTCAATCAAATAGTAATTTAAGTTGGAACCGTGATTTTTGAAATCCGCACCCAAAATTAGACCCATAATACTAAAAATTATTCATAATTAATCATTGTCATTTAAGCATTGTTCGTTAGGGTATCATGGGAGAACACCAATCAATTATCTTTGAGCCTGACCGAGCATGAAGCACTTTGAGCCTGACCTGAGAAGGCTTGCGGTTGGGGGTCCTGATAATCATGAGGGTCGTAGGTGAAGAACATGAGCGGGTGGATGGGTAGGCAGATGGTGAGCTGGGGAAACTCGGCACCCTGCTGGTGCACCATCGTCGCCTCATAGCTCATCTCGTTCGCTTCATACCGCCTCACCTCAAGCATCAGCTCACCCCTTGCCTCCTTCCCAACTGCCTCAATGCCTTCGTCATCCAACCAGATCGGAAACGTCGCGTACCGTCAGGTACATGGAGGCCGCAATAAGCACGCACCTCAGATGTATTAATTCAAAGTATTTATTCTCCTTTAAGGAGAGAAGGAGAAATGGGAAAAAACCAGGCCACGTTTTCAAGACGCCAGTTGCGGGCACGGATGAAGGTGAAACCGTGCATAGGCGTCTGCTGCACGAAAACATCGTCCACAAACTCCGCAAACCGTTCCTTAGGCATTGCTTGGCTAGGCAGCTGCGGGATGGTTATGTTCCAGATTGAAAGAGCGGCTTCAGCTCATTACTTTAAGTGATCATTTGACTGCCGGAATAATAGCTTCTATCACTCAGGCAATCATTCCGGTATGCGCATCTTTCTTGGAAATGAAGGGCTGGAAAACTGCCGATTGAAATAAAAACATAAAATGGGGATTGAAACATAAACATAAAAAACAAAAACCAGGTGTCAGCCAAATAAAAGTCAAATGTAAATTAATTTTTTGATTAAATCATTATATGTCAAGCGATTGCCTCTGTGCTATTAGAGAATCATTTCCGTGTCGGGAGCTCGATACGCAATGCAATTGTTTAAATTGTCTTTTACAGCTTGCCAGTTGCCACCATGGCTTCAAAGGGGTGGCGGCTAAAAGTACCCGTGACGAAAAATACCCCGGGGAAAAGTACCCATCACAATTTTGGCCTATTTTATTTGGCATTTTTATCTAGAGTACGTTTTCAGGGTCTTGTTTTCAAAATGTGTCAGATGCAGAAAATTCTGTTTATTGAATGATTTATACATAATGTTCTTCCTAGTTCATTATCATAAGTAGGGCAACATTTTCAAATTCACTTTTTTATTTGAATTTTATTTTTATTTCATTTTAAAATACCATTTTATCATTTCATTGAGTTATATGATAATTTTTTTAAAAAAAGATAAAAAACTAAAAAACTAACTTAAAATGACATGAAAGACGAAGTGCTTGACGAAAGACGACGAAACGAAATTACGAAAGATTAAAGACGAAACGAAATGGATAATTTTTGCCTGCTTTTTAAATAAAGAAACTGATCAAACTTCAGGAATTGAATGGATGGACAACTGTAGCTGAAGCAATTGGGAAATCAGTACCCTGGAAGAAGTACCCAAATAAAATCGAGGCCCATTAAAAATTGAAAAATTATGAATGGTACTTTTCGCCGGGGGTACTTTTAGCCGTGAGTACTTTTAGCCGTGGGTGATTTTCGCCGTGGGTACTTTTAGCCGTGGGTACTTTTCGCTCGGGTACTTTTAGCCTAGAATCTTTTCAAAGATTTTTTCAAAGGGTTAGGGTACATCAAGGTCAGTTTGTACTAGTGATGCATGACGAGTACGTAAAGCTGTCGTTGCGAGGGTCAGAGAAGTTGGAGATGGTGGCAGGAATGACAGGCGCAAAACCTTGGCGCAAAACTAAAAATAGCTGATTCCCGCTGATCATAAGTCCAAAAGATCCGGCCTGATTCAGCGGTGATTACTGATCACTGATCACTTTATTCCCGTCTTCTATGGTATAAGAAGTAGACGGGGGACTTTTTCAAACATTTTGGGCGTCTGGTTTTTGGAGATTGGGAAATTTTAGTTTTATTTCACTGAAGGGGTGCGTCGGGTGAATGGGGCCGCATGAATGAAAGGGCTGCGCGAGTTTAGGGGAGTTGAGTGGATGTTGCGAAGAATTGCCAAGAAAACATTTGTTTTTGTTCACAATTCATATACGCCGATGTCGAGTCTTTGCTGACTTTTAAAACTTCTTAAAACTTGTTTAGAAACCACAGACTTAGTCTATCTTGTTCTCTAACTCTCCGCAGAAAATAACAGCTTCAGTCAATTGATAGTGTTAGCAATTGAACTATTGAGGATCGCACAGAAAACCTTGCTTTTTTTTAAAAGTCATATATGCGATTCTTTTAATGCTTTATTACAGGGGGGGGGTAGTACATTCTCGTACACCTAAATTTGAAAATTTATTTCTCCAGCCCACAATAAGCTAGAGAGCTAAAATTTGGTATGAAAGTAGGTCTAACCCTCCTTGGTTTGCATAAAAATTTGCGGCTCATTTCATTGCATAGAACTTGAGAAACAGACAATTTTGTAAGGTCACTCAAAAATCAACGCAACTCGACAGTAAATTTTTTTTCACCTGATTTTGAAGCTTGATTTCTCAGCCCCATCAAATCCGTTCGTGCCCAAAATTTAATACAATTTAGTTCAAAGTGTCCTTAACTTACATATAAATTTTTGTCTCTCTACGTGCTCCCTGTGGTGAGAAATAGCTTTCGAAATAAAACCACTTTTTTCTTTGATTTCAAAGAATTCTCCAGCTGGACTGGCCCTTAACCACAGGAAAGGGAGAAAAGTGTGGTGTACTACGAAAGCTGTTTCTCACCACAGGGAGCACTTAGAGAGACAAAAATTTATATGTAAGTTAAGGACACTTTGACCCAAATTGTGTGAAATTTTGGGCTCAAACGGTTTAGATGGGGCTGAGAAATCAAGCCTCAAAATCAGGTGAAAATAAAATTCACTGACGATGTGCATCGATTTTTGAGTGACCTTACAAAAATGAACATTTCTCAAGTTCTACGCAATGAATTAAGCCATAAATTTTTTTGAGAACTAAGGAGGATTGGACCTATTTCCCAACCAATTTTCACTTCTCTAGCTTATTGTGGGCTGGAGAAATAAATTTTCAAAGTTAGGTGTACGAGAATGTACTACCCCCCCCCCCCTGTATATGCTTTTTAAGTTACACAGGTATACCAGAGATATTGAGTGGCAAACTTTTACGTATGTATGTATGTATGCAGTTATGCTTGAAATATCAATTTCAATCTGTTGGTAGTGTTAATCAGTTAAATTGCATTGTATTGTAATATTTATTTTATTTATATCGTAATATAAAATGTGACGTCGTATAATCCGTTGGTAATTGTTGCCCGCTCTGCGCAAAAATACTTGTTGCAATAAATCTTAATTGATTAGCTTTGCAGCATCTTGTGCTCACATGTGATGAGTGTCAAATGCACTGCTTAAGACATATGGTGAAAAACTGGCTTCTTTGATTAAGCTTCTATAAAACCTTCATTGACGTACACACATCGATCATACATGAACATTTGATGAATTGAAATTTCACATTTTGTTCAACCTTCTAACAGTACGATTTAGCTGACTCCAAGTACATTATTGTCTTGCGACCTCAATCCTCATTTTCAAGTTTAATATGTTTTAAGCAAAACTTGATCGGCTTTGTATGTCAACCTTTTCAGGAATACCGAGATAGGGTTAATGGATGAATAGATGGATAGATCCCGATGCCACTGCCCATGAGCCAACCTTTCACTGTGATTAGATAGGGATATCGAACCACAAGTAGAAGCCAATTCCTGGAAATACATGAATATCGGACAAACTGAGGTTTTCACTCGGAGCGTGACAGAATAAAACATTTAGACCGCGACAATTTCAAGTTTTTTTTTATTTTTCAAAACTTTGTTTGTTGATTCAAATTGATTCCGATTTTCAAGCTGAACTATGAAAGCCAATACCCTGTCTCTGGTGAAAATAATTGTGGCGCTTGGAACGTTTTTTTTCATTGCTGGTTTGTTGGCGTTGTACTTTGGAATTCGTGAGGTAATAATTGTCGATTTTCTCTTTTATTTTCAGTTTCGCTTCATTGGGCTGGCGCGAGGGAGCGCAGCGACCGTCAGCGCTCAGCCCCTCTTTTCGACCCAGGTGTATGTTTTGAGGGTTATTGCCAAATCTTAAAATTGATAAGAGTTTTTCTCAACAAATCCTGCACCAATTTTTCTGATATTTGTTGCAATGGAAAGATCGACATCGAATTGTGGGGGGTACTCGCGAAACTTAGCAAAAACTGGCTTGCTTTGATTCAAAAAATTGAAAACAAAAGTGCCGCATGAACTCCTTCCCTTCCCTTCGCATCTCCTCCATGTATGGGTGTAGGTATTCATTTCACCCCCCCCCCCACATCCGGTCCTAGCCCTCCTTCAAGCATGTAGATCTTCAGTCACTGGGATCAGCCATGTGGACAAGTGGTGTAGTGGTGCAAGCGATTGAACTGCTTGGTCTATCAGGTTCGAATCCTGACTCATCAACTTTTTCTGAATGCTTTTAAAGTTGAGGAAATAACTGGTACCATCGGCATGCCGAAATAAAGCTCTTTTCTCTTGAATAAAAAACGATTGCCCCGAGTGTAAAGCCAAAGAAATTGCCCTACTACTGGTGAAATCTGCTGTGTCACCTGCATTTTGCCCAGCCCAATGAGATCTTCGCATGGCTAGATCTAAAGCTCATCTCTCCACAGGGTGCATGGTAACGAACTAATTCTAAGCTCAAAACTTTGTACTTAATTTGAACCATTGCTTGTTTGGGTAGAGCAACTGGCTAGGATCCTATCGATTACGGCTGATGCCTTGCCTTGCTCAAACTCCATGGATAATCACTCAAAGCCTTCAAAATGCTAAAGCAAAGTTGCAAGCAATAAAAGGCCGCAGTTACTACCCAATAATGGGTGGTAAAATGCATCCAGAAAGTTGGAGCCATGCACCTTAGGATCGACATACTATGAGATCATTGCATACCACTAAATCTAAAGCTCATCTCTCCACAGGGTGCATGGTAACGAACTAATTCTAAGCTCAAAACTTTGTAATTAATCTGAACCATTGCTTGTTTGGGTAGATCAACTGGCTAGGATCCTATCGATTACGGCTGATGCCTTGCCTTGCTCAAACTCCGTGGATAATCCCTCAAAGCCTTCAAAATGCTGGAGCAAAGTTGCAAGCAATAAAATGCCGCAGTTACTACCCAATAATGGGTGGTAAAATGCATCCAGAAAGTTGGAGCCATGCACCTTAGGATCGACATACTATGAGATCTTCGCATGGCTAGATCTAAAGCTCAGCTCTCCACAGGGTGCATGGTAACGAACTAATTCTAGGCTCAAAACTTTGTAATTAATCTGAATCATTGTTTTTTTGAGTAGAGCAACTGGCTAGGATTCTATCGATTACGGCTGATGCCTTGCCTTGCACAAACTCCGTGGATAATCCCTCAAAGCCTTCAAAAAGCTGGAGCAAAGTTGCAAGCAATAAAATGCCGCGGTTACTACCCAATAATGGGTGGTAAAATGCATCCAGAAAGTTAGAGCCATGCACCTTAGGATCGACATACTATGAGATCATTGCATACCGCTAAATCTAAAGCTCATCTCTCCACAGGGTGCATGGTAACGAACTAATTCTAGTCTCAAAACTTTGTAATTAATCTGAATCATTGTTTTTTTGAGTAGAGCAACTGGCTAGGATTCTATCGATTACGGCTGATGCCTTGCCTTGCACAAACTCCGTGGATAATCCCGCAAAGCCTTCAAATAGCTGGAGCAAAGTTGCAAGCAATAAAATGCCGCAGTTACTACCCAATAATGGGTGGTAAAATGCATCCAGAAAGTTGGAGCCATGCACCTTAGGATCGACATACTATGAGATCATTGCATACCGCTAAATCTAAAGCTCATCTCTCCACAGGGTGCATGGTAACGAACTAATTCTAAGCTCAAAACTTTGTAATTAATCTGAACCATTGCTTGTTTGGGTAGAGCAACTGGATAGGATCCTATCGATTACGGCTGATGCCTTGCCTTGCTCAAACTCCGTGGATAATCCCTCAAAGCCTTCAAAATGCTGGAGCAAAGTTGCAAGCAATAAAATGCAGCAGTTACTACCCAATAATGGGTGGTAAAATGCATCCAGAAAGTTGTAGACATACACCTTAGGATCGACATACTATGAGATCTTCGCACGGCTAGATCTAAAGCTCATCTCTCCACAGGGTGCATGGTAACGAACTAATTCTAGGCTCAAAACTTTGTACTTAATTTGAACCATTGCTTGTTTGGGTAGATCAACTGGCTAGAATCCTATCGATTATGGCTGATGCCTTGCTTGCTCAAACTCCGTGGATAATCAATCCCTAAAAGCCTTCAAAATGCTGGAGCAAAGTTGCAAGCAATAAAATGCCGCAGTTACTACCCAATAATGGGTGGTAAAATGCATCCAGAAAGTTGGAGACATACACACCTTAGGATCGACATACTATGAGATCATTGCATACCGCTAGATGTAAAGCTCATCTCTCCACAGTGTGCATGGTAACTATATAATTGTAAGCTCAAAACTTTGTAATTTGTCTGAATCATTGCTTTTTTGGGTAGAGCAACTGGCTAGGATCCTATCGATTACGGCTGATGCCTTGCCTTGCACAAACTCCGTGGACAATCCCTCAAAGCCTTCAAAAAGCTGGAGCAAAGTTGCAAGCAATAAAATGCCGCAGTTACTACCCAATAATGGGTGATAAAATACATCCAGAAAGTTGGAGACATACACCTTAGGATCAACATACTATGAGATCATTGCATACCGCTAGATGTAAAGCTCATCTCTCCACAGGGTGCATGGTAACGATCTAATTCTAAGCTCAAAACTTTGTAATTAATCTGAATCATTGTTTTTTTGAGTAGAGCAACTGGCTAGGATTCTATCGATTACGGCTGATGCCTTGCCTTGCACAAACTCCGTGGATAATCCCTCAAAGCCTTCAAAAAGCTGGAGCAAAGTTGCAAGCAATAAAATGCCGCAGTTACTACCCAATAATGGGTGGTAAAATGCATCCAGAAAGTTGGAGCCAGACACCTTAGGATCGACATACTATGAGATCATTGCATACCGCTAAATCTAAAGCTCATCTCTCCACAAGGTGCATGGTAACGAACTAATTCTAAGCTCAAAACTTTGTAATTAATCTGAACCATTGCTTGTTTGGGTACAATGATGGGCACTCTATATATGAATTTACGGTTATATAGGCGTTTAGCCGTATATTTCACTTTTTTTTGTTTGCGTTATTTTTAATAGATTTCTGGAAAGGGGTCAAAAAAGCCAAATATAACGTCAATTTCATTTGCGGTCACCGTTTATAAATAACTAGTAGCTGCTTAAAAATTTTATTTTTAAATGGTCAGAGATTGAGAATTTTATTTTTAGGCGGTACGAGGCAAACTTTGGGCTGTTTTGGGCATGAAAACGGAGCAATTCCCCCCCCCCCCCGATCGACCACCCCCCGGTCGACCACCCCCCCCCCGGTCGACCCCCCCCCCTTCCCCCCGGTCGACCAAAATTCGAAGAAAAGCTGGAAATAGGCGTAACATGTTAGATGGTAGAAATAAAATACTGGAAAAACGTAAAAAATAAAAGGCGTTATTTCGTGAAAAATACCGGAAACCGCCTATTCGTAAAAATATATAGCAATAGGCGTTTATATAGGCGTATAACTTATTTTTTCCGGTGAGAGCGTTTCCGGTATTTTATATAGACGCCCACCCATGGCCAGGTCAAGTGCCCATCATTGTTTGGGTAGAGCAACTGGATAGGATCCTATCGATTACGGCTGATGCCTTGCCTTGCACAAACTCCGTGGACAATCCGTCAAAGCCTTCAAAAAGCTGGAGCAAAGTTGCAAGCAATAAAATGCCGCAGTTACTACCCAATAATGGGTGGTAAAATGCATCCAGAAAGTTGGAGACATACACCTTAGGATCGACATACTATATCTGGTACCACTGAC
The DNA here is from genome assembly GCA_030248095.1 of Ptycholaimellus sp. GST1_10. Lineage (NCBI taxonomy): Eukaryota > Metazoa > Nematoda > Chromadorea > Chromadorida > Chromadoridae > Ptycholaimellus > Ptycholaimellus sp. GST1_10. The sequence continues at coordinate 24,075 of JASANA010006911.1, forward strand.
AAGCCAAAAGTGGGTCTCTTTTCTCCAAATTTTGTAATGGCCTTGAGCAAAAAGTCAGGGAAATACATCTACTACTAGTGGAATCTACTGCTTGGACAGTTGCATTTTGTTTTTGGCGCGCAGTTCAGTGTCTCTTTCCATGCACGCCAAAAACAAAATGCAGATGACGCAGCAGATTCCACTAGTAGTAGATGTATTTCCCTGACTTTTTGCTCGAGGCAATTACAAAATTTGGAGAAAAGAGACCCACTTTTGGCTTGCCAATGGTACCAGTGATTATAAATATTATGATAAACATTCTTTAAGATGATTCAAAAATCAAAATTTGCTGTCAATAGGGACATTTTTAAATGAATTCCTTTAGCAATGTTTACTTTTGTTCGCTAACTGCAGCAAAAAAGAAAAGCCAGAAACGAAGCGTCAAACAAATACAAAGCCCATTACGAAGCCCATAATCAAAACCTAGCTTGTCCTGCGCACAACGACCCGGAATTCGCAGCACCGATTCTCCTGCAGTCTCCTTCACCAGCCAATAATTTGGTACTCCTTTTTATAAGATCATCTTAGCGTTGAGGTTATCTGTGGAGTAAGGGCGGATATGGAGTTTTGTTTTGGGAATGCAAAAATTTTCTCAATAACCCGTTGAAAATAATAAATGCCGAAGGACAAATACAATAGACATGTCCTATAAATGTCCATGTCCTTTAGCTTAAATTTAGCGCGTCCAAACTGCTGTGAAATATTACAGAATTGTCGCTGGCGATTTTCTCGCGGCTACCTTTACAACATCACCGTGCGAAGCTTCAACACCGAAGCGTTCTACGACACCGTCCATCTCGCACCAGCTGGGATTGAGTTCAGACGGGCAAATAAAATGGAAAGCTCAACATTTCTCGCTTCCAGACTGTCAGGACAAATCGAGCCTGGCACAAGCTACGAAGTGAACGCAGCCCGCAGTGCCTTTGTCCTGGAGTACAGCAGCGATGAGGACGTGCTGAGTGCGGGCTGGCAACTGGACATCACTTCCGCAGGCCCTGCTTCCCCGCCTCTTCGGCCGGGAGACGGGGACTGTCCTGGCACTAGGCGCCAACTCAGCGCCCCCCTCACACTCGCCTCTCCACCCCTCGCCCATCAATTGGTGACTCTCTCCTACGAAATGCAGTTATTTTTGAGCATTTTTTTTGGTTTCTAACATTTTAATACAAAGTTAACTTGAAGATTCAAAATTCGAAGTTCAATTATTTGACAACCCTTCAAACCGCTTTTGACAAGAAGATTGTTTTGATTCTTTTTGCAGTCGATTTCTTAGGACGTAAAAAAATAAACAGCCACATCAAATTCCAAAAAAATAATTCGACGTTACAACTCAGCGTCTTATAACACTTTTTTTGAACTTTTAATTCGGCTGTTTCGGCAGTTTTATATTGGCTGTCCAATAAATATTTTGGAATTGGACTCGGCTGTTCATGAAATCACCTAATTTTTTTAATACGGCTGCTTTTAGTTTATGAAGAAATACATTGCAAAATGTATTTCATATGGAGTCGAGATAAAACAGCCAAATTAAAATTTTTTTGGTCATTTCATAAACAGCCGAATTGATTTTTGACCGCGGAGCGGCCCGAAGGGCCGCTCCGCGGTCTATAGAGGTTACTCAACTTTTGTCCTCATATATATGTATATATATATTTCTGGAAATGCTGTCCACGGGCGAATTCTCAACGGATCTTGACAAACTTTTTTTTTCCTGAAAGCTAATGCTATTTTAGGAAGATCTGGAGGGGTGGAACCGGTTTCCGAGCATTTGAAACATTACTTTTTTGGGTAGAAAGGTCAGAAAATTGCAATATACAGATTTTGCGCTGTAGCACCTGTAATCTTGAGAATTGCACAGACAACTTGAGTTTTTTGTTCACAAGTCATATATAGCGATTCTAAATCTGTGCTTACTTTCGAAAATAGTTGAGAAACCACAGACTTACCCTCTTGAGTGACAAACTTTCACGCACGGCAACAGCATCAATAATAAGTAACAGCTGAACGGCTAAGAATTGAACAGAGGACTTGAGTTTTTTTGTTCACAAGTCATATATAGCGATTCCAAATCTGTGCTTACTTTCAAAAATGGTTGAGAAACCACAGACTTACCCTCTTGAGTGACAAACTTTCACGCATGGCAATGGCATATAGAATCAGTAACAGCTGAACAGCTGAGAATTGAACAGATGACTTTGGTTTTTTGATTCACAATTCGTACTTAATGATTCCAAATCTGTGCTTACTTTTGAAAATGGGTGAGAAACCACAGACGTGCCCTTTGGAGTGATGAAATTCCATGCATTCATATTGTAAGCTTGAGTGTGGTGTGCTCCGCGGTCACCTATTGCGCTTTGCGCCATATACTTGTTTGACGTTAAAACGTCGTACGAAATATAGTTCCTTTTGAGCGTCTCTCTACGGTCAAATGCAGTTGATATGCTCGAAAAGACAGATTTTTAATGTGATTAAATTTTCTAAGCATTTTAGTTTTTTTATGTTATTTATATTCATTAGTTTTTTCAGCAAAAGTTTTGCAGCACTGTCGCTGGCGGTTCCCGGCTGGCCAGCATTATAAAGTTACAGTGCTCTCCTTTGACACTGAAGACATGGACTATGTCCTGTTGGCCTCTTCCAAGGACGATTGGATGTAGCATTATTGGTGCTGCCTTTTTAGCTGGGTCAATATTTGCTGGCATTTCAGATTGAAAGGCGTCATTGATGCTGGAACTGTTTACAATGTTGACGCGCACGAGAGCTTTTTCGAGCTCGACTACTACACAGACTATTCGATTCTGTACACTGGCTGGCTCCTGGCCATAGAGATTGGTGATCCAGCGATGACCGGGCCAACTACACAATCTTATTCCACAAATCCCTCTGCTTCGTTGCCTCCAGGCGGCTCAGTCCTACAGCCAGGCGATGGAGACTGTCCCTACCATCAGCAGCCCTCCATCACCGCACCCATCACCATTGCCTCACCTCCGCCCGAAAATGACCTGGTCTAGAAGAGGCTCCCTTCTTTCAGCTTCATGCCAAAGAAAGATTGCAGGAATGCCTGTGGATTTTCCCCTCCGGCCACACCTATCACGTCAGAGTGCTTAGCTTTGAAACCGAAGAGGAATACGACTATGTAGAGCTGGATGCCGACTCCGTCTACGCAGAGTCCGCCTCCATCCTCTATCCTGCCTGGTTGCCAAAAATGCCAAAAATGCCAAAAATCCATAAACAGCACCAGTTTCAGGCTCTCCGGCAGCATCGAGGCGGGGACTGCGATCGAAGTGAGCGCGGGGAGCAGCGTCTTCACGCTTCGCTATGTCACGGACTCCGGAGTAACGTCTCCCGGCTGGGTCCTGGCCATCCAACTGATGGAGCCAGCAGGGCCCAGCACCCCACCACCTCCTCCGCCACCCGCCGGCACTCCCCTTCAGCCAGGCGATGGACACTGTGCCTCCGCAGAAGCCCCACCCATCAACGCCTCCGCCGCCATAGCCTCGCCGCCGGCCAACGACTATCTCGTGACTGCCGGATTTGGATGAGGAGCTGATTTTGAGAATTTACAGAAAAATTTACAAAAATTTACAGAATAAAACAGAAAAAAAGAAAATTTACAGAATTTACAGAAAAAACTGAAAAAAAATAAAAATTGAAGGAGTGCTACTGGTCATTTGCGCATTCGGGCCCGCTGCGGATCACCGTGCGCAGCTTTCATGTGGAAGAGGACTACGACTATGTGACGCTTGTGGATGGAGCCAGCATCAGCGTGTATCTCTTTGCTTCAAAGATTTATTTGCTTCAAATATTTAGGAAGCCTTGTTTGGATTTAGCAAGGATGGTCATAATGGAGCTGCTTAACCTTCTTATGGCTTTTTAGTGAGAATTGTTTAAAAGATGATTTTGAGACTGACGGGTAGCATTGCCGAAGGAACGGTGTACACAAGCGGGCCTAACCTTGTTATTCTATATACAACGGATGAAACGTGGGTTGAAGACGGCTTTGTGCTTGATATCACTGAGGATTCGGGCTAATGTTTAGTAATGTCGATAAATAAGACTAAATCAAGTTCGCAAGTTAGTTATTATAAAAAATCCTGATTTTTAAGTTTTTGAAATGCATTTCTATAGTTTCAAATAGCTAATTAAGATTTTTTACTTATTATCCCTCAGTGATTTCTGCTTTTGGTTATGATGATTTTTAATTCTATTTTTAGTGCTCTATTTTGAAAATTTTGGCAGCGAAGCGATCATTTATGATGCATCTATCTTTCACGCAAGTCTACTTTCAACGCTAAATATCATCGAATTTAACAACGCATTTGTTTTTTTATACAAATCTATGTTTGCTGTAGATCTGTCGGCATTCTTTTCAAACACGGTTTCAGCTATTGCAATTGTGTATGGATATCCAGTAAACCCATGAATCATTTTCCACAACACATTCCAATCAAATTTAACCGATTTCGATTTTTTCAAGCACCTCAAAGGCTGTCAAAACAATAGTTGCATATTTTACGCTTGCTTGATTCCTTCCTGTCCGTACCATTCATTAAAAAGCAGGAAACAAGAATCTGCGCAAGAAAGTCATTTCAATCAAGAAATAACATTTTTCAGGTTTTTTCATGGTAATGTCATTTTCATCCTTCCTGGAATGCATTTCTCCTAGCTTTACCTATGTCCAAACCATTGTTATAAAAGCAATCAAGCAAATAATCCCAAATATCTATCCATGTCAGACCGCATCCAAGGTCGCAATAAGCGCGAATCCGCTGTACCCAGCGCGCGCTGATGCAAGTCTCTAATGCCTGTCTCTGATGCTGATGCAAGTAGCCAGCACGCCATTGCCTTACCTCCCTTTTTCTATCCTCTTTTTCCTGCTGCCCATCGCTTCTCTTCCTTTTCAAGTCCGGAAATCCTATTTTCCTAAATTCTGACATTTTCAGAGCGCCAAAATGGAGGAGGGAAAGTTTTCGGGGAAAGAGTTGCCGAACTACATTCGGAAAAACATGCCCCGTGGTGGCGGGTATGCGATGGTGGCGGCGGGGGTGGCGGGGGCGCTGGCCTACGCGGCCACCAAGGCCCTGTACACGGTGGAGGGCGGGCACCGGGCCATCAAGTTCAGCCGGCTCACCGGCGTCGGCTCCGTCATCTACCGCGAGGGCATCCACTTCCGCATCCCCTGGTTCGAGTACCCCATCCTCTACGACATTCGCGCTCGGCCCAACCAGATCACATCGCCCACCGGCAGCAAGGGTTCCTTCTTTATCATCCCACCGACTCACCTTTATCATTTGCCAGCCATAGAAACGCTATCGCCAATTCTGTTACTATCAGTACACTTAATCAAGGCCTTAACCAAAGCCTAGCTTGTGCGAATTCTATTAAAATTTAATCTTCTACATTTTACGCAAAACAAATTTCTTTGAATATTGACTGCTAAAATTCAGCTCTGCCTTTTTTTGAGACCTGCAAATGGTGAACATCGGCCTGCGCGTCCTCTCCCGCCCTTCTGCTGATCGCCTGCCCACCATCTACCGCACCCTGGGCCAGGACTGGGCCGAGCGCGTCCTTCCCTCCATCTGCAACGAGGTTTGGCGCACACACCCTCTTATGTACACACCATCTCATTTGAGCCCATTTCACCCCCCCCCCCCCCCGCTGCCCCAGCGGGGGTCAGCCAGTAGGTCGCCTGGTCTTAGGACTCCATAAATAGGGCTCGCAGGAGGGTAGTGAGTAGAGTTTAAACGAAGGAGAGGATGACAGGTGCTGAAAAGCGTGGTGGCGAAGTTCAACGCGTCGCAGCTGATCACGCAGCGGCAGCAGGTCTCCGACCTCATCCGGGCCCAGCTCATCGAGCGGGCCAAGGACTTCAACATCATCCTCGACGACGTCTCCATCGTCGACCTCAGCTTCGGCAAGGAGTACACCGCTGCCATTGAGGCCAAACAGGTCTACCACTTCCCCCTCCCTCTTCTCCTCTTCTTCCTCCTTCTCCCCCTCTCCCCTGACCCTAAAGCAACTCTGTCTATAGGTAGCAGCGCAGGAAGCCCTACGAGCCTCCTACCAGGTGGAGAAGGCTCGTCAGGAGCGCCAGCAGAAGATCGTCCACGCCGAGGGTGAGGCTGCGGCTGCTCGCATGGTTTCACCCTTTGCCCTTCATCCCCTTCTTCCCATCCACCCGAGCCGAGTGATGAGATTGGCAAACGTCTGAGGGCTCCTGGTCCTCTCAGGGAGCCGTTCGAAGCCGACGGGAACGCCGTGTAGACTTATGCCCCCAGGCTGAGAGCTGCAGTAGCCTTGTGAAGGGTCGTAGGCACGGCGGAGATCAAGGGCGGGTGTATTTGGGATGAGAAATTTAAGATTTTCAAAACCCGCCCAGGAAGGAGCGCGTGTGTACTTGCTGGGATGCCGGGAACTGAAATCGGCAGTTCCCCAGTTATTGCACGCGTTCTCAGTGCTAAAAATGGCCTCTGAGATTTAGATTGAAAATGTTGTAAACTTGGCAAGGCTCCCGGGAGAGCTCAGGTGGCCTCGTGAGCAGACGATCTTTGGTAATCTGACGGCAGATGAAATAGTTTTCGAAGGGGTGGAAAAGGTATTAATTTAGAAAGTGATGATGGAAGATTGCAGATTGGAGAGGCGATGACGAAGGATCCGGGCTTCATCAAGCTCAGGAAAATCCGCGCCTCGCAGGCCATCGCTAAGACGGTTATCCTATTCCCCTCGCTCAATTATTCGACAACATCCCTCATTGCTGTTCAAATCGTTTTTTGAATTTTAATTTCTGAAATTGTTTAATGCAAATTATTCTTGAAATTTGAAATCATGAATGAGCGATAATTTTGGAGCAATTTGCAGATGGCGGGCAGTGCAGCACGGGTGTACGCGAAGACGGACCAGCTTATGCTGAACCTGGTGGATAAGGACTACTTCAACTTCGACGTCAAGCGTCGCTGAACTTCTCTCGTCGCTCCCATTTCCCCATACATAACCAGGAGCAGATTGGATGTCCATTTCCTCGCCAATGTTCCTTGGCTCCCTATTCCTTTGGTCCACTTTCTCACACTGTTTCCTCAGCTGGGCGGATTGTTGTCGAGTATCGCCGCATCTTGGGTGCAGCAAGCGCATCGATGACAAAGCAGCAGGAGAGGTGGAGAGGCAGTGGGAGGATGGCGATTGCTGAAGTGGTCTGGAACGCTGCACCCCAAACAGCTGAGCAGTGGCACTGGGCCCTGAGTCAATAAGGCTCCTTCTCTCTCAGCCCTTACCCCTCCTTTATGAGGCCCCTTGGGAGAGGCAAAAAGCAGCTGCTTTGCGATGCACACCAAACATCGGGGACGCCAAGCACCCCACCCCCTATCCCTTCCCATTGCACTAAGTGGGGACAGGGCAGCCTCTGGGAGGGTCGCTTGTCATCTTAGCTGCTCCATTGGTTTGCAGCAGAGCACCTCTTCCTCCACCTCCCCACTGATCCTGTTCTCCAGGGCCTTTCCTTTCCCTCCTCCTCCTCCACCTTCCCCCTGCAACGGCCGCAAACGCGAGACTCAAGCGCGGAGTAAAAAGGCAAACAGAGAGGAAGCCTCAAGGCCTTCGTTTGCTCGCTTGAGATCCCCTCTCCTCTCCCCGCGCGGCTGCAAAAATCCAGTTCCCCACTTGCACCGCTAAATGTCGCCCTTTTACCTGCAGTTTTTTGTTTGATTTCCCAGTTGTTGGCTGTTTTCCCGTTGTATTTTTTACTCAGAAACAAAGCTTAACCGTCCCAGCTGCGTTTAGATGAATAAAATTTGAAAAAAAGATCACACCACAATTTTCGCAGTTTACCCATATACTTTTTTTGTGAAATCATAGTTAGGCTTCAATTTTTCCGGCGAATTTTCGAAATTTTAGGAGTATTCGGAATTTTTTTTAGGAATTTTCGAAATTTTCAGAAAAACGTCTCTACGCAGGTGCAGCAGGGATATGGCAGAATTCGAGCCAGGCGGGCGGCCGCCCAGCCGTCGTCGAGTCTCCCAACTCCGCGAGCTCATCTCCCCCGGCAGCGCCAAGGCCAGCCGCTCCGACGTCGCCCACCTCAAACTCCCCGGAGCCATCCAGCCTTCCATCACCGTCCCCTCCTCCCACACCCCCCATCAGCCCCAACTCCCCCCGCCAACTGCAGTACCCTGCCGGGGCGGCGGCGGCGGCCCAGCGCGCGCCTCAGCGAAGGCTTCTGGCGGGGACCACGGGGCTGCCAAGGAGTCCGCTGCCATCCCTCCAGCCGCCCAGCCCACACACGCCTTTCCATGTCAGCCATGCCAGCCAGCCTACCTCGCCCTATCCGGTGGGCGACACATTGGCCTCGCTCAATTGCTTTGCATTTGTCTCAATTACTCAAACTATGACTCAGAACGTAATTATGGACTTTCATATTTGCTTAGCTGTTAGGAATTAGAACCAGGGAACCCGAGACCTAAGGTCTTGGGAGTAATAATGATTCCGAAATTTCCTAAATTCATTCATTTGCAAGAAGAGTTGATGAATGCAGAAGCAGCATGTGCAAAAGCTAGCTTGCCCAGGTCTTAAGGCAGAGGATGAGTTCGAGAAGATTTACAGCAGCAGGAGGAAGTCTCTCCGGCGCCCAACTACATCATGCAGCCTTCGGGAGAGGCGGTGGCCAATGGGCTGGTGGTTCCCCAGCAGAACCAGGCCGTTGCTCCTGCGCCCAACAGCCAGGACCCAATCGTCCGCACCGTGCAATTCGCCTACCCACATCTCCACCCAGCCTACTACCCATACCTATACCCTGTTGGCAATAATTTTGAAACTTAAAAAAATTAGATTATCCCAAATAAATTCAAAAGAAACGTTATCGAATTAGAATACCACTCATTTATCGTTTCCGAAAACTAGCTAATGGGCGAAAGCTAGACAATTTTTGTTTATTCACAGATGAATTAAATTTATGGAAAATTAAGCAATGAATTGAGATGGTACCGACGGAGGATTACGTGCGGAAACTGCGTGATCACGACAGCCAGGGGTGGGATGCAGAATGTGAGCCATGAGCCGTGAGCCATGAACAAAACATAGGAGCGTGAGCCACGGTGAGCCATAAATCCACCCTGTCTCATGTCCGCTGATGCAGAACATGAGCCATGGCGTAAGACAATGTCTCACGATGGCTTACCATGGCTCACGGTTGCCATGGCTCATGTCCGCTGATGCAGAATGTGAGCCATGGGCGTGAGACATTGTCTCACGATGGCTCACCATGGCTCACGTCTGCCATGGCTCATGTCCCCTGATGTAGAATGTGAGCCACGACGTGAGCCATGAGACATGTTCATAGGAGCCCATGTCTGACCGCCTAGCCCTGCTTCCATGGTGAGACATGGCTCAATTGTCATTGGTTAGAGGTGAACACATGCCTAGATTTAGCTCTTGATGATTTGTTGACCCCATGTTTGTTTCTATACGCTGTTCATGCTACATTTATGGCTTATGCTATGATATTTCCTGGCTTACATTATGTTTCAAAATATGGCTCAGAACATCATTTTCTTTACGGCTCAGAATTTTTTAAAAGGGTAAAGGAATGGCGGTTAAAGATCTATGCTTTTGACATCTGACATGCCATTTTGACATTTTGACATGCCATCTGGCGCCTCATTGAGCTGAAGTCATTTCCACTGAATGAATGGAGACGAATTACTCGAGGGGCTCTCAAATACAAAAACAAGCATTACACCTCAAAAAAATTGTCACCATCATTTTAATCTCCAGCA
>JASANA010006912.1:0-19477 GCA_030248095.1 Ptycholaimellus sp. GST1_10
CGGGCAGAGCCATGCCGGCATTCATTCTGTCCTTAACCTGCTCCCAATTCCCCCCACTTTCTCCTCTTCGGCACACCATGAATAAAGAGACCCTCGCTATGCTACTGCTGTAATACTCCACAAGGATGGTATAAATTGGCCACACGTTATTGGCGATAGCCAATATTACCTTGTTAGTTTCTATTCTTTGGTGTTCACCATAGGAACAGGGTCGGGCTTTTGTGACTCATCACAGGAAGATGAAGGCGCCAATGCTTCATTATGGGGAAGGGGGTACTCCTTATGGAGGAGGGATCCTATGCTCCTCCTTCGCCGTAGGGACAGAGGAGGGATCCTATGCTCTACTATAGATACATGGTGAGCAGTGATTATCACCTGGAAAAATTTTGGTTCATTTCATTTTCATTTCAGGTAGGGCGAATCTCCGTTCTGGCATTATATTTCTAGGTGACTTTCCAGGTGCTGCTCGAAATGGATGGTAATGATAGTTAAATTAAATGATAAGCTATTCCTTTTTGTGTTTTTTTTGGGCTTGTCTTTTTGTCGGCAACAATGAAACAGCAAAAAGTGCGGCAACCTAGTTGAAGCAACATGAGACTGTGAGACATCTGAAAGCTAGTTGTAACCCTCAAAAAGCCACTGATTCCCCGCAAACATGACCTCGCTCTGGACAGACTTAGTATTGAGACGATTGCGGAGGCCATTTAGAAGCAGGCCCATGCGAGAGAAGAGGCGTTCAGCATCACAACTGGAGCTGGGCAGGGAGAGGTATCGATGATACGTGTGGCGGCAGTGTTCTTTCTTTCTAGTTTCTCGAGGTTGGATGGGGCAGCAAAGGGGAGCCATGCGGGTGCAGCGTGGAGGGCAGCGGGGTGGCAGAAGGCTTTGTAGAGGGGCCTGAGGGTGGACTCTGAGGATGGCGGTATGCCTTGTTAGCTTCTTTCCTGCTGTTTGGCACTGGCGGGTAGCTCTTAGCTGGCTGTCTATTTCCACTCCGAGGATTTTCAGGTGTTTAGCGTATGAGATTGGGTGCCCAGCGAGCTGGAGAGGGGGGGCGGTGTCTGGGCCCTGTCTGGGGTCCAGGGTGGCGAGGAGGGCGCAGGTCTTCTCGGCAGCGATCTCTACCGCGTTCTCTTCTGCCCACCTTTGGAGGCCATCGAGAGCAGCTTGGGCTGCAGCGCCCGCGTCAGTGAGTCCTGGGAGGTTGCCTCGAGTGATGATGGTTGTGTCGTCGGCGTAGAGGACCACATCTGTGGTTGGAGAGGCTGCCTTGACTGCGCGTGGATGGGAGCTGGAGAAGAGGTTCCAGAGGCTGCAGGAGAGTGGGGAGCCTTGGGGAAGGCCGGCGGTGAAGGTGGCTGAGGGGGAGAGGGCTTCTTTCCACTTGACTGATGCTCTCCTGTCAGCTATCCAGGCTCTTAGCCAGCTGACTTAGCGAGGGGGGCAGTTGAGGGAGGCCAGACGCTGGAGGAGGAGGAGCCGTGGGACCTTGTCGTAGGCAGCTCGGAAGTCCACCGCTACGATGAGGGAGCGGAGGGCTGGTTTGGGGGCTGCGAGTCTGTTGAATGCTGTCTGAGTGATTCGGAGGAGAGCTTCTGTTGTCCCTCTGTTGGCCCTGAAGCCCGATTGTTCAGCTGGATAGGCGCCCGATTCCTCTGCCCACCTCTGCAGTCATACTGCCACCATGGACTCCAGGGCCTTGCCGATGCAGGAGAGGAGAGCGATGGGGCGGTAGGACTTGATCTGGTGCGCAGGCTTCTCCTTCTTGTGCACTGGGATGATCGTCGCAGTTCTCCAGGCAGCCGGGACCCATGTTTCAGTCCAGCTTCTGTTCAGGAGGGCAAGGAGGGCAGTTTCGTTGGGGATGCAGTCCTTGGAGTGGGTGGAGGAGGGAGCAGGTGCGCTGACCACCTCGACCTCGATGTCCAGCTCATCGCCTTCAGAGACGTTCTGCGTGAGGTTGACTGTGTCGGTGGAGGAGGAGCTTTGGGCGGACAAAGTCTCTGTCAGCCTCTTGCTTGGGCCTGCTTCCTGGCTCTGCTTTGCTCGCTTCTTGGTGCCTGGGACCACATCCTCAGTCTCGCGGCCTTGCTTCTTCGCCTCCTTCTGCCGCTCCGGCCACTTGTTCTGCTCCACGATGAGCTGGCCCTTGACGGCGTGGCCGATGAGCATCTCCAGGTAGCTGACGGCTTTGCGGATGAGCTCCTCGGAGAGGCTGTCGCGGAATCGAGGATTGAGGAGGGCAGCTGCTGCGGGGAGCGGATCCCAGCCCTCCCATCCCAAGGTGAGGCGCTGTTCGCAGCCCGCATCGCTCGCATCCAGGAACCTGAAAATGAAAATGGAAATACAATGTGACTCATTTCATTCTGCCAAAGAAAGGGGTATACTTGCCAAAGCGATCGCGAAGTCCACCCCGAAGATTCTCAACGAAGGAGCGGATGATGATGGGGTAGTCATCGCTGAGGAATCGATTGGTGTGGACCATGAGCACTTTGGAGTCCTGGATGACATGGGCCATGTTGGCACTGGACTCGTGGCGAAAGTGGACTGCATCGTATTTCTTGAAGACCTAAAATGAGATGCAAATGAAAATGAAAATGCCTCGATGAGAATGACTGGGTGACCTTGAGAAGGGCCTTGGCCACCTGGTAGTCTTCGTCAGAGAACTTGGTGGAGAGCTTGGCGAATTCCTTGGGAGCCTTGGCGGATGCGGCCTTGAAGGGTTCCTCGTTGCCAATGATGGAGCGGAGAAGGGCTACGTCGGCGTACCAGCGGACCACCAGACGGGATGCATATGCCTTCCCACCAGCGGCCATGATGTACTGGCCAAATTTGCTGGCCTTCAGCTGATTCGCGAAGCGAGCAGCATGCCTCAGAGCAAATGGAGATGGGAAATGGAATGGAAAAGGGGGAATAGGAGTAACTGCAAGAATTCGTCGATTTCAGGAGTATCGCCGATGGCGTTGGTGAGGATGAGGTGTAGGCGGTTTAGGAGACACCAGAACCGCTTCACACCGACCCACTCTCCACTCAGCAGCTCCCCGATGGTGCGGAGGAGTGATGGGTTGTTGACACGTGCGGTGGCCTTGTCCCGGTAGAGGGTCTCCGCAGTGACCTTGAGTCGCTCCTGCTCCCCCTCTGCCTCCTGCTTGTCCTCTTCGGCGTCCAACTGGAAGACGTCGTTGACGAGGGCCTTGGATGCTTCCGACTCTTCCACCTCTTTCTCTTCAGCCATCTTCTTCTCCGTCTTCAGGAACTCCTGCGCGAGATGCTTATTGAAGCCTGACTCCAGGACGGTGGCGCCATCGCACACAACCTTAAATGCCATGAATGGGTTGCATGGAAATGAAATGTGTCATGTGGTGGTGGGGTGCTAACATGCCAAAGCTGATGCTTTGAGAGGCTGAGGGTTTTCACCCATAGCTCCGCGATGACGGCCATGATGTTGCTTGCAGTGGCTGGTGGATTGACGATGGTGGGGGGAGGAAGAGCGGTTGAGGCGTTGACGTATCCTCGTCCCAGAAGTGCGCCGTGCACCCCAGCCAGTGGACTCCACCGCTCAATTACAATTCCTTCATGAGCTTGACGAAATGGAATGAAAATGGTGTACTTGCTCGTCCACAAGTCCAAGACCAGAGTGATGCGTTCGATTCTGGAGAGGTGGGCCTTGATGATGGTGAGCATGTTGTCCCCGAGAGAGTGCACCTTGCGGGCAAGGGTGGTGTGGTGGGGGAGCTTGAAGCGAGGATCCAGGCTGCCAATCCAGGTCTTCAGTTGGCAAAGATGGGGTGGAAATGTAGTCAAATGGAAATGAATGGCAACGATGTTCGGGGCGATGGCGACCCACTGTGTCAGCTTGTTCACGGACTGGACTTGCAGCGGATGCGTTGGGCCGTAGGGGGCGGCTGCTCTCCAGCTTCCGGAGTGCGGCACATCACGTACTTCCCCCTTCCCTCGATCCATCCTTTGGGAAGCACATGCCACGCAGGGTTACTCTTATCCAGCCCCATACTCTTACGCACCTCAGGAAAGGGATCGAATGAGGTGCACTGCCACTTGATGCAATCTTTCAGTAGACGTATGTATGCACGCAGGCGGTGTGCATACATACATGTCCTGAGAGTCAATAGAAAAGTGTGCAGACCTCCTTCACTGCTCCCTCCAAGGCGATTTCAACTGGGCCATATTTCAGCGTAATTCCAGCCAGAAGAGCAAGTATGATATTTGTACTTGAAAGTGAGGGCAAGAGAGAAAGTTCAAACCTTAGGAGCGAGCAAAAAAGGATAAATCAGGTCAAGGACTTGTGGCCACTTTGTCAGTGATACAAAACCGCGCCCCCAGCAAGCCTATGCAGGGCCTGAGGCTGAGGGCCATGGGCCATGGCCCCTGCCAGCTGGCTACGGTAAGGCCCAATGCAGCGCAGCGCAGCGCAGCGCAGTGAGGCAATCACTCTTAGTCAGAAGCGATAAGTAGTTGTTGATCTGTGCGAGTGGAAGCCAAAGATGATCTACGGCAACGGCGAGGGCAATGGCAGCGGCCAAGGACAGCACAATGAGAGCAGAGCGGAGGACGTGGCCATCTACTTGGTTTCTATTTCTGTTTACCTCTCCATCATTTGTAGGGGAATGGAAAGCTAATCACTGATGGTGAGGGCTCATATACTTCATCAAAGGGACAGGTGTGGGCTCCTATGCTTCACCATAGGGACGGGGGAGTTTCACTATGCTATAACATAGGGACGGGAGATGCCCATGCATGCTTATGCTTAGAAGCCTCGAATGCCTACCATGCTTATGTTGAGAAGCTTAATGATTCAAGGGTCACCCACGCCCTATTTTATAACCATACATGCTCCGCCCTTTTTTCTCACTACCCCTCATACACCGGATTAACCAGCTAGGTTATATTTAACATAGGAAGCCCCATATATCCCTAGGCTCCTTATGCTATTATGTAGGAATGGGGGGGGGCAATGCCATAGCCTAGGGATGGGGAAACTCTCTATGCGAAAGCCTATGGATGGGGGGGCTCTCTATGTCCTAACATAGGGATCTGCGAAGCCTCCCATGCTGGGAGAGAGGAGGGCTCCAATGTCTCACCATAACGTGGGGGGCTAGTTGCAAAGGTAGGTTATCAGGCTTATGTGCTGAATTTGAGGTTTGGATGATGATTTAACAACTGCTTCAACCTTGCCACTAAGCGCCCTCAATAACTTTACTTGATCTATCAGCAGTGATCGGGAAGAGGTAATTTAAGATGGCTGCTTGGGTGAAACGTACACCTTTGGATTTTATCGTTAGTGCTGTTCTTGCAAAATGGCCACAATTGATGCCATGGAAGCACATCCAAAGAAGTGTTTTGTGTAACGTGTTTCTTGTATATGCAAAACAAAAACTGGAAATTATGCAATCGAATTCCTGAAATATTAATATACAAATTTCAAACAATATATAGAATAGTTTTCATGTTTTCAACTGCTACTTTTATTTGAGTGGAACGTCCTAATTTTAGTTTTATAACAAAGACAGAACAGAAAACAAAGACTGTACTCATGTAGTGCAGACTGTGGGCAGTACAGAACATAAAGACCGCTCTCACTTAGTGTCGACTGTGGGCAGGACATAACATAAAGCCGCTCTCACGTAGTGCAGACTGTGGGCAGAACAGAACACAAAGACTGCTTTCACGTAGTGCAGACAATGGGCAGAACAGAACACAAAGGGCGCTCTCACGTTGTGTAGACTGTGGGCAGGACATAACACAAAGCCGCTCTCACGTAGTGAAGACTGTGGGAATACAGAACACAAAGGCCGCTCTCACGTAGTGCAGAATGTGGGCAGAACAGAACACAAAGACTGCTCTCACGTAGTGCATGTTGTGGAAGCCAACAACATTATTTTTCTCTAAGGGAGGGTGGTGAATCTTACGTAGAGCAGACGATGCCCCCAGTTCGTGCAGAAATTGCTCTCATGTAGGTCAGATGGTGGCCACAACTCATGCAAAAACTGCTCTCAATTTGAGCAGACGGTGGCCACAACTCTTGCTAAGAATGTTCTCTTATAGAGCAGATGGTGCCCGGAACTCGTGCGAAGACTGCCGTCACGTAGTGTAGACAGTACCCCCAACTCGTGCAAAGACTGAAGGTGTCTACAACTCATGCAAAGACTGCTCACATAGAGCAGATGACGCCACGAAGTTGTGCAAAGACCGCTCTCACATAGATCAGATCGTGTCCACAACTCGTGCACAGACTGCCATCATGTAGAGCTCGTAGATGATTCTATTTATATGCTGAAAGCTGACAAAGCCCAATCTATGGTGGTTATAGACAATGAAAACACAAATCATCTTAAACCCATTGGAAACAAAGAAGGGAAAAAGAAAAGCTAACATTACCACACTCAAAGCATACAATTACAGCAGGTACATGGAATACATGAGTCTCCAAAAAAGTGCTGGTCTTCCAGGTAGTGCATACATAATGCCAAAAACACATAATTTCAAGGAACGTCAACTGCATAGCTCAGTGATGCAGCACCCGGGCCTCCCTACTCCTTCCCTTCCACTACCCATTGACCCCCTGATACTTTGACAATGATGCCAGAAAAAACCATTCATGATCGACTGCTACGCATTGACGTCTGGACTCAGCACCATGATTCAGATGAGGCGAAGCTTCAATACATCATGGGCAAGCTGGTGGGCGTGATTGAGAAGGTGGAGCTCTCCGACGAGCACTGGCTGTGCATGCTGGAGGAACATCAGTATCAGCACCTGAAGTAGATGCTCCGAATGAGCCCCACCAACTGCATCTGCGCACGCACTGGAAGAATGGACATCACCGCAGAAGTTCTGCATCATCTGCATCTCCCATCATCTGCATCTCCCAGTGCTTCGTCGCTGACATCACACTTGTCTATTCCTACCATCAGCTAGTGGGAGAAGACAAGTGCCAACTGTTCATGTGAGTGAAGTTGAAAGCGGGCGAGGTGATGTTACTGCCTGATGGCGTGGGCACATACCTCGCCTACCATAGTCCCATCATCGACTGTCACCACGTCAACCCTTTCCAGTTCATGGACCCCGCCTCGGCAGAAGAGATCACTGCCTTCTTCAAGAACTCCAGCCCAACATCACCTAAAACACCCCCATCCTTTTCAACGCTTGTATCATGCCTCCATTCTCTAACTTCGTGGCCTGCTCTTCGAACTTGGCAGTGCTGGAGCGGAAGCTCAACCGTCTGGTGAACTGCTGGGAATCGAGGCATACGGACATACGATGGGAAACTTCATGGGGACATTGTCTGAAGGAGCTCAGGGACTGACGAAGACCTCCTGGTCTGGCATTAACAATCTTGGCTCCTCCATCGTCAAGCCCATCGTCACCATCATCAGCATCATCGCCGCCGTAGTGCTGATCTTCTAGTCTTCCCAGTACACCTGGAGGGAATGTAAGAAGAAGTTCCAAGAGGCCGCTATCCTCTGCAATCTGCCTAGTAGGATTCCTATGGCCAGGATGTCATGGATGTGCACGCTCTGCAAATTCCGCTACAACTACCAATGACCCTCTTCATAGACTCCCTCCGAGTGGACTCTCAAGTTCAGGCGGTGGCCTTCCAAGTCTCTGCTTCCCACAGCCAAAGTCCCAGCCTGAGCCGAGCTTAGAGCGTGTGGCGTGGGCTGGTTCCAGGGTCCGCCTCAGTCGCACGGCCTCACAAAGCTCAGCCCGCTGACCTGGGGCATTCTACACAGTCCATGCGCAGCTCGCGCACTACTCTCACCTGCTCCTGCTCCGGCATGCTTTCCGCCGCCCGGACCATGAACTGGCGGTAACTCCCTGTCTCACCTTCGTTTAATTTTGTTGTATTTGCTTGTAGTATAGATACGAGGCCCCCGTTCTCTGCCTACACTAGACCTCCGAGCGTGATTCTCCACTCTTACATATCCCTACTGGGCATATCTGAGGCCTGAGTTGGTGACATATTGCAAATCTCCTCTCCACTGCTGTGAGGTGGAGATAGGGTTTTCAATAACTTTGGACACTGTTGCGTACAAACTAATCATTTAATTGCAGTTTTATTTATATACCATGATGCACAGACTCCAAAATACCTCTAAAATACCTTTAATATGCCATACTGGGCATATTTGAGGCCTGATTTGGTGACATTTTGTGCACTACTATTTCACATCTGTGAGTGGGAAATAGGTTTTTAAATCTCTCTGGACACTGTAACATACAAACCAATCATTTAATTGCAGTTTATGTATATACCATGACGCATGGGGCCTCAAAATACCTTTAATGCATGTTATGGGCAGACCTGGCAGCAAAGACTGTTAATGCAATGAAATCAGTTGGAGTGGAATGTGTCGCATTACTTGATATGGAAATCGGTCTGCTGTATTTAGGGCATTTTGTGCTAAATATTGTACTCTACTTCTTTTTGACCGCGGAGCGGCCCGGAGTGGACATGCACACATACCTTGGATGACAAACACATTATATATATGTGCGATCAGGTGGATGCGAAAATGGGGTAACGAATTAAGCTGGCCTCCGCGGCAGGTTGCCTTCGCCGTGCATAAATAATAAATGTGATTGTAGTTGCAAAATTTATATCCATAGGCCAGCTGACATATGCGTATTTACAGACTGCGCTTTTTTGGGGTTAATTCTTGCGCTGCCAGTCAAAAAATGCAATTCAAAGGTTTGTCTATCAGAAACCTAATAGCAATGAGTTTAAGTTTGGAAGTAAACCATAATGCAAATTCATCTAATTACATTCCATTTGTTAAATACAATGCTACAAAAGCAATAAAGAGCCCTACTGAAGAGACAGTATTGCAAACACATGATACCGTTTTAAACAACTCTAAATTTCAATATTTTCCCTTACAAGATGTGAAACATCAACTAAGTAATGGTATTGATCATAAGGATGCAAACAATTGCACAGGAGATGCGCAAACAAATCCGCTCTTTGGTTACTATCGTTTTGCTGCAATTGCCCTTCAAATGATTTTAGCTACCATACTAACATGTTTTGCATTGCTCAGCAACTTTGTATCGTGCAATATTCAAGCTAGTCTGCATAATACCTCTGACGTTAATTATTCAATCATAGAATTGTGGCATCAATATGGAGCATCTGAGCTGCGCAATTGCTCCATTATGCTATTACAAAAAGATATATCCATTATGCGGAACAAAATGAATAGCTACTGTTTCATTAACAACTGCCACATACAAAATACAGTTGCACATACACTTCTTATATGCCTATCTATACGTATTATTGTCTGGACTGTGACATTTCTTATTTGTCGATCCTATAGGAAAGCTAGACCATTTAACACGAGTTATATCTATGTAGTAGCTCTATCCTCAGGAGTTTTTATTTCAATTGGCTTTATTTGCATTCCAATGATGAACAGTTCTTCCAAAATAGTATGCAACAATGAGGCTGATTTATGTGATGCAATAAATAATGACTTTTTTATGGTGAACTATTGCATTGGAACTTGCATATTAAGTAAGAGAAAGAAATTGAAATTTTGGATAGGTACATCCGCTTCATCAACTATATTCCTTGAAAGCGGTTTTTGGGTGATACTCTTACGGCAATTTTTAAGTAAAAATGTTGAAAATGCAGATCTAGCTGTTTCATCGGAAAGTGAATGGTTGTTTCTGCACACAAGGATTCATATGTTGGAAGAATCCAGAAAACTTCCAAAAATATTTGAGCAAATGTTATGCAAGACCCATTATATATCAGAATGCCATGAACAAATAGCTCAAAGAATTTTTAGTTAAGAATGATTAGTTATTGGTGTATGTATGCGTTAATTGATGTGTAAGCATTGTTATTATGTTATACATGTTGTAAACAGATATATCTGATTTGCAAAGAGTTCATTATGTATTTATCATTTTTATGCATTAGATTCATTATGTGTTTATCATTTTGTATGTTTTAGCTGAAGTAAATCAACTTAAATTTTGTTCAATCATAGAAAAACAAACCTGTTTTGTAAAATTGAGCCAAATCAAGGACACCTTCACACGAACCCACTCTTCTCAAATGCGCCCCCTCTCCTCACACACGCCCTCTCTCCTAACACGCACTCACAGCCCCAGCATGGCTAAGATGGAGAAGTACTGGGAGGGGGCGGAAGAAAGGGTGTTCCTTGTTGGAGCTGGAGCCTGGCTGGAACTGATCATAGCAGAATAGGATATTGGTTTACTTTGGCTGTAAAATAAGAGGTGAAGTGAGAAGGTGCGTTGCCAGGCATGTTTTTTCTGAAATGGAAGCTCCAACAAACAGTGCATGGGCAGGTAGCTGTATCCGCTTGTCCTGTGTCAGCTGATGCAGAGGCTCCATACTACTACTGCTGCTGTCGATGAGCTGGGAACAAAGAAGCTCGAACAATGCAAATGATGGCTGTGAGGTTATTAGGGCCAGCCGTTATCAAGTTTTTAGGGCTGCTGATGCTGTTGTGTTCATCTGCTTCATTTCGCTTCAGCTGCTTTTCAGAATCAATGGCCTGATTTGCAGAATCAATTCGTAGAAGGACCGCAGTTGATTATTCTGAAAAATGGCAATTTCCTGCACATTTCATAAAATTTAGAATAAAAACTGATGAAATAAACTTCCTCGTCATTGCTGCCCATCGCTTCCTTCACCTTTACAATTGTGTCAAGCTCTGCAACTATTCAAAATTTAGATTGGAAACGAGTAGCCAAACTTATTTGAACCTATCACTGCGAGACGCTTGAAGAAAGCCGCAACTCTGAAGAGTAAAAGAAGGTCCCATGCCAGGCAACCGGTGGCCAAGAAAACGATCGTCAACACGAGGATATAAGAGTGCTCCTAAAACAGATTAATATCTTTTTTCTAAATCTATCCAGCATTTATGTGACCGCATAGGCGAAGTCTTGACGAATATGCGAGTAGAGGGCTCCTATGCAGAAACCGGTCACCAACAGCTTGCTTATCTTCCAATGCTAGCAACTATTCAGCAAGCAAACAGCATTTAAAAGAGCTACATTAAGCTTGATGCAGGGCCAAATATAGGCCTCCTTTTTCTTCACGATACCTAAAACAACCAACACCACAGCAGCTGTGTAAATGAAGAGCAATCCGACAAGTACGCTCAGCCCGACAGAATTATGACCTGGCCATACATCGTCTGTCTTCAACACTTCCAAGCACAATTCTTCCAGTGCTTACCGATGTAGCTCGCGAAAAGCGAGTATGCGAATGCGGTGACGACAAACAGGGCATCCAGAACGCTGATAACTGTAGCCGCAGTCTGGGCAGTGTCGTCCTGATGAGGGGCAGTGAAGGGTGGAGGAGAGAACCTGGAGATAGGGGAGGCCGGACAGGAGACGGAAGGGGCCGCTTCCAAGCTCCTCCATGTGGGTGGGAGTGTTTCGATGCTCTTACTCCCTGCACAGGAGCGCGACTGAAGGTGCAGTCTGGTATTTATCTGCCACAGAAATCGCGCGCGTCACTGCTGGCAAGGGTGTGCCATGAAACCCCCCCCCCCCTCCATACAACTGCATCCACCTTATGCTCTTTCTCTTAACGACACTTTGAAAAATTCTTTGCAAGCTTTTTTATTGAATAGAATATGAAATTCGTAAAAAAAGATTGGGCTTGACAGTAAAAGCAATGATCACCTCAATACAAACTACATACAATCGAAGCTACGATATGACATAAAATGTTTATTTTCAACCAGATAAAGACGATATACAAAATTGAGCAAACAACTGACAATGCTACTGTCATACTAGTAAAAAGAACATTTAGCAGTTTATCAATGTGTTCTTAGCGAATCCGCAATCAGCCTGAATTTATTTATCATCAGTTGAGTGCATCTTATAAGCCGTACACCGTAACAACATGTTTTCAAAACAAACGAGACAGACGGTGGAAGAACCGGTTGCTCTCTTGGCATTTGCGGTTCTCCGTACGAGGCCAGGCGAGTAAAGAGAGCAAAGGACGGCGTCTCATAATCACAACTTTTTGCCCCTAAGCCCTAATTAGCCATAAACGTGATCCTGCTAGCTTGCCCCAGTGCAGTGAGGATGGGCCCATCTGAACAGTGCCACAGTGCCATTCAATCATGGGATGTTGCACTGCGCAGCTCCCATGGCCTGATCTATAGCAACACCAAACATGCATCAGAACACCGCTCTCATGTAGCGCGATTTCAGTGTACTGCTCTACCAATGCTTGCCCCAGTGCAGCGATCTGAACAGTGCCACAGCGCCCTTCAATCATGGGCAGTTGCACTGTGCAGCTCCCATGGCCTGATCTATAGCAACACCAAACATGCATCAGAACACCGCTCTCACATAGCGTGATTTCAGTGTACTGCTCCACCCATGCTTGCCCCAGTGCAGTGAGGATGGGCCCATCTGAACAGCGCCACAGTGCCATTCAATCATGGGATGTTGCACTGCGCAGCTCCCATGGCCTGATCTATAGCAACACCAAACATGCATCAGAACACCGCTCTCACTTAGTGCGATTTCAGTGTATTGCTCCACCCATGCTTGCCCCAGTGCAGCGATCTGAACAGTGCCACAGCGCCCTTCAATCATGGGCAGTTGCACTGTGCAGCTCCCATGGCCTGATATATAGCAACACCAAACATGCATCAGTAGCACCGCTCCCACTTAGCGCGATGTCAGTGTATTGCTCCATCCATGCTTGTCCAAGTGCAGTGAGGATTTTTTTTTTAATTTATTATTTTCTAAAACGTGTCCCATCAAGAGACGTAAGGTACATAACAAATTAAGCATAACATAAATTAAATTAAGAATTCCTATTATAAATAAAAGCATGCTGTCCATATTAGTTATTGATGACTGTTGCATTCGCTGGGAAAATAGTTTAAGAAGCATTGATTTATTTAGTGCATAAATGTCTCAAATTTGGCAAAAGCTGTGTGAAATGGAACTGTCTTGAGCAATAGTGGTATCTCATAACAGATACACTCAAATAAATTATGCAACTGGTTTTTCACTTTGTTTGTTATTGTCTGTATTTTATCTTGGTCTCCCTTGCTGAAGTAATAGATTGAATATGCACACATCTCGTTTCTTCTAATTTCCGTGTGATGCTTTTGGAAATGCACTGGGTATAACTTGGACTGTTCTATGCAGTAATCGATTTGTTTTTGGCTGTGTTCCATATGTTTGACAATAATTGCCATTATTTTTGTCCCTGTCATAAACTTTGTTATTATATTTTCATCCAAGCTTGAATTGCACATATTAAGAGCCAGAAGTTTTACATCATTGTATTGGGTTCTATATTGCACTGCTGTTTTAGGGCTCTTTGTTTTCAGGGTATTTTGATAAATTGGTGTGTCGATTATAGGTGGCCTGTTCAGATGAGCCCATCCTCACTGCACTGGGACAAAAATGGATGGAGCAGTACACTGAAATCGCGCTATGTGAGAGTGGTGTCCTGATGCATGTTTGGTGGTGCTATAGATCAGACCATGAGAGCTGCGCACTGCAACTGCCCATGGATGAAGGGCGCTGCGGCACTGTTCAGATGGGCCCATCCTCACTGCACTGGGACAAGCATGGATGCAGCAGTACACTGAAATCGCGCTACGTGAGAGCGGTGTTCTGATGCATGTTTGGTGGTGCTACAGATCAGGCCATGGGAGCTGCACAGTGCATCTGACCATGATTGAAGGGCGATGTGGCACTGTTCAGATGGGCCCATCCTCACTGCACTGGGACAAGCATGAGTGCAGCAGTACACTGAAATTGCGCTACATGAGAGCAGTGTTCTGATGCATGTTTGGTGGTGTTATAGATCAGGCCATGGGAGCTGCGCAGTGCAACTGCCCATGATTGAAGGGCGCTGTGGCACTGTTCAGATGGGCCCATCCTCACTGCACTGAGACAAGCATGTGTGGAGCAGTACACTGAAATCGCGCTATGTGAGAGTGGTGTCCTGATGCATGTTTGGTGGTGCTATAGATCAGACCATGAGAGCTGCGCAGTGCAACTGCCCATGGATGAAGGGCGCTGCGGCACTGATCAGATGGGCCCATCCTCACTGCACTGGGACAAGCATGGATGCAGCAGTACACTGAAATCGCGCTATGTGAGAGCGGTGTTCTGATGCATGTTTTGTGTTGCTACAGATCAGGCCATGGGAGCTGCGCAGTGTTACTGCCCATGATTGAATGGCGCTGTGGCACTGTTCAGATGGGCCCATCCTCTACTCTGCCCACCTTGCTGAGGAAGCGGGAGAGCCAGCAGGACTCCATGTGTGGGACAGCCGACATCAGAGTGGCTGTCATGTGAGGGCGCCTTCAAAGCCCCCTTGTTCCTTCTCTCTTTGGAGTCCCTTCAGCCCACTAGTTACTCTGCAAAGGCTGCCTGAAGGCCTTTTGCCACCTTGAGCCATCGACGGATGGAAGGAGGATGCAGAGGAGAGCAAATTTGTTCTACGGAACTCTGGCTGACGAGCACAGAATTCGTGACTGCACAGACCTACCAGATGGCCAGGAATGCGCCCAGCCTACTAGGTGGTGGGTTATCAATGTGGGAAGGAGAACGGAACAAGAAACCCTCCCCTGCAATCCCCCTCCTTCCGAACCTGCTCCCCCCAGCCTTCACAAGAAACGGCCTGCAAGAAAAGTGGCAAAGAGAGAGAGCGGACTAATTTCCCCTCCCTCTGCATGCCTACGTTTTTTCGCAAGCAGCAAAAAGCAGCCTCCACGGAGCTGCAAAAACTGAGGACAACTAATGACACCACCCTGCCACCACTCCCCTCTTTTTGCACCCCTCACAAAAAGCAGCCTCCACAAACACTGGCTTGCATTTGTCAGCTCTAATCGCCTCATTGCCTCTCCGCCTGGATCGTTTAATGATCCCCATTCCTCCACTTAATTGCCCCATTAGTCAGCTTTACACAGCCTTCTTCTACACATGCACTGGCTGCCTGCGCAATGGGCTTTCTTTAGATGCTTAATGGTGACAAATGAAGCCAACGTTTTTCCACCACTGCTCCAGAGAGACAGGCCTCCGCCCAGCCCACTTTGGTCTCCACCCACAGGAGCTTGGAAACTCTTCCCCCGTTTCTCCCCACTATCATCACCATCCCTCCACTATGGCCCCGCCCCTGGTGTGGGGAGAGGATCAGAGATACCCGACCAGCTACAGTCACTCGCCTAACCAAGCCCCCTCACCTGCCCACCTCTACTCAGGCGCAGCCTCAGTCTCCCCTCTGAGTCTAGCCCTGTGCCCCAGCTCTAGCCCCACCTCCGCCCTCCACTGTCCCTAGACGCGGGGACACTCCTTCAAGCAACCTAGCCTCCACGACCCAGCCTACTACACAGTCATCGGCCCCGGTCATATTTCTCAGAGAGAAATATGTCTGCAACGAATCGGCGGCAGCCAATCGGAGGCAATGATGGGTAGGTACAATTTTGGCGATTTCATTGGACCTACCCATGCAAAAATGAGAGCCCAGAAATTTTTTGTTTCATTTGTATTGGCAGCGGGCCCCATTTTTTTTAGAATCTTTACCATTGAATTGTATTTTTAGTACCTACCCATGTCTAAACCCAAAAAAATATAAAAGCTTACAAAAATTTTTCCAAAATGTCATGTTTGAAGTGGCGCTTGCTCTAGCATCTCGCAGAAGACGCCTACTGTTCATTGGGCAATGAGGAGAGGCTCAGAGGAGGCAAAATCATTGACGATAATATACCCTTTTTTCTTAGATTGCTTTTTCACCTATGATTTCACCTAGACTGACCGGAATGAAGGCAGCCTAGTTCAAAGAATATAGCGCAATAGACCAAGTAGACATAACTTACAGTACTCACAGATGTGGAAGAAGGTCACATTTGCTTAATAGTTTGCTACAGTTCTACTTCGACTGCCAAATTTAGCACCACAAACTTTAATATCATAGTCAGTAGAACACTAACCACAAAAACCAGCACCTATATGACTGACAAAGATGTGATGATGGAACGGGAAAGGCATCAAAAGCATGACCTTGCATCGAAGATACAATGAGAAGGAACGCTAGAAGGTGTGGGAAAGTTTGATGCATTTTAGGGCCTCTTTTCTTGCAACCGCCCGTTTTAGACATGGGTAGGTGAAATTCGCCCATTTTTTCATGTCATTTTCATTCACCTAGTAGGCGGTCCCAGCAGCCCTTCATTTACCCGATTCTACCTAGCCCAGGTGAAAACTCAAAAACAAACATTGCATTTTTTTTCATTCGATTTACCTGATTATCACCTAGTGCCTTTGTACCTACCCATCATTGATCGGAGGCGACTGGCACACTCTGAGACCACCCACTCCACTGCCCGTAATGAAAGCACTCCTTTCATCACCCTACACCGCCTGCTCACAGGACAACGTCCTCTTCCCCGACCCATACTTCAACTATACCCCCAGGGGAACAGCTGTTATGAGAAGATTAGGGTGTAGAATGACACTGATAACCAGGAAGATGGAAGAAGAGGAAGACACAGAGGAAACAAGGGAGGAAGAAAGAGGAGAGGTAGAAAGGGAGGACACCTGGAGTTGCCTGTGGAGAGTCCTCAATGCAGAACCGATCGGCCAGCATGTCCTCAGCAGCCTCTCCCGCGGCCCCCCCCCCTGCCGACTTCACGTCCCCCATCACATGTTCATGGGAATGCTGAACCTCCAGAGAGTAGTGGGCCCTCAATCATCTAATTGAGAGTCTGGGACCTGGGAAGACACCAAGACCCAAAGACACTGTCTTCTATACGTCTGCTTCCAAGTCATCACCAAGAGA
This sequence comes from Ptycholaimellus sp. GST1_10, assembly GCA_030248095.1. Taxonomy (NCBI): domain Eukaryota; kingdom Metazoa; phylum Nematoda; class Chromadorea; order Chromadorida; family Chromadoridae; genus Ptycholaimellus; species Ptycholaimellus sp. GST1_10. The sequence continues at coordinate 16,823 of JASANA010006912.1, forward strand.
GAGATGCTGATGATGCTGTCACTGACCAAGACCCTGTGAACACTGGACACCACCGGTCAACTAACCAGCGCCAGGAGCTTCTTCCAACACCTCCAACCGTTATTCCAAAGCCACTGAAGTCTTGGAAGAGTTCAGAGTTCGGACTATGAAGCCAAGGATCTGGGACGCCCTCCCAGACACCATCAACAATCTTTCGTACTGACACGGGTCATTGGGAAGACTTCTGAAATCCAACCTCAAAGTCCTCCACTGCGCCGAACTGTCAGTGTTCACCCTAGAACACCTAGCACCCAACCTGGAAGAAGTGCACACCCCTGGAGGCCAAGGAATGGCACCATCCCCAGAGCAGTGGCTTCACTTCAAGAATCTACTCCAACTCAGGAAACCCTTCCTTTGAGTTGGCTTGGACCGACACTATTTCTTTGATGGAGGCTGGATCACTCCCCTTCCCCAACTGAAACACTTGGATTTCTCGAAGGTGGACAAGGTAGAAACTCTAAATCTAAAAGAACTGACACCAAAGTGCCAAGTGCACGAAAAGTGCCACAGCGCCCCTTCAATCATGGGCACTTGCACTGCGCAGCTCCCATGGCCTGATCTGTAGCAACACCAAACATGCATCAGAACAGAGATCTCACGTAGCGCGATTTCAGTGTAATGCTCCACCCATGTTTGTCCCAGTGCAGTGAGGATGGGCCCATCTGAACAGTGCCACAGCGCCCTTTAATCATGGGCAGTTGCACTGCGCAGCTCCCATGGCCTGATCTGTAGCAACACCAAACATGCATCAGAACACCACTCTCATGTAGCGCAATTTCAGTGTGCTGCTCCACTGCCGGCTACGCTGAGATCGTCGACAACTGGGAAGACTCCGAGGAGCAAGGGAAGACCTTCTACCTTCCTTGCTTCCCAGTCATCAAGGCCTCATCCAAGCACACCAAGTGTTGCCCAGTTCTAGACCCTACAGCCCGCGTCGTCGGCAAACAGACCTTCTACGATCTGTTGGAGACGGGACCACAGCTGCTCAAGTCCCTCACGGGCATCTTGATCTGCTCCCGTTTCCCTGAGATCTTGGTGGTGGGTGACCTGGAGAAGGCCTTCCTCCAGATCAGCCTCCTCCCGGAACACCAAGACCTCACTCGCTTCTTCTGGGTCAAGGACCCCATAGCCCCACCCAACCGGGAGAACATCCAATGTCTCTGCCTTCATCGAGTGGGCTTCGGCTTCAAGTCCAGCCCCGCAGTCCTGCAGGTAGTCATTGACACCCTCTTCACCCAGTACGACAGTCCTCTCGCCAAAGAGCTCAAGGAGCTCACCTATGTCGACAACATCACCTTCACCACCAAGGATCCCATCGAGGCGGAGCGAAAGAAGAGAGAGGCTGTCCAGATGTTCAACAAAGCCAGCATGAATCTTCGGGAATTCTCCTCCAAATCCCCCGACTTCAACCGGAAGCTCACGGACAAGGAGCGAGGGAAGGATGAAGACCAGAAGATCCTCAGCATCAGCTACGACTCCATCAGCAACACCCTGAGCATCGCCCCTCCAGCGAACAAGGAGCACCACCCCGGCTTGAAGAGGAAGGTGCTGTCCGCCTTTGCCTCCTACTTCGACCCACTGATGCTCATGGCACCGGTCCTGGTCAGAGCCAAAATGCTCTTCCATGACATCGCCTTGACTGGCGCCACCTGGGATGAGATCCTCACCAGCCCATTCGAAGAACGCTGGTCCAAGGTACTCAAGGATCTCCAGGAACTACCTCAGCTCTGAATCGCTCACCAAGCAGCATGGACGGGAGATGGAGAAATCTCTCTCCTTGCCTTCTTGGATGCGAGCAATTTGGGGCATGGCCTCTGCATCTACGCCCACTCCTACCAGAATGGAGAAGACGCCGAGCCCATCGTCATCTACGGAGGCCACGGAGAATGCATGGTGAAGCAGGAAGGAGGCATCTTCACCCTCCTCTTCACCAATGCCTTGCCCAACCTGGCCAAACTGATGGACACTCCCAAGACGGAACTCCTCACCATGGAGAAAGCTGCCAAGGCTCTGAAGATGGTGGTCCAAGAGCTGCTGAAAGGAACTCGAGTGAGGGAGATCCGGCTCTACACTGACTCCATGATCGCCCTCTAGCAGTGCCTGAGCGGCAATTGACCCACCGTCTATGTCCGCAACCGGGTGCAGAAGATTTGAGAACTTCAATGAGAACTCTGGTTCACGCTCCACCACGTCATCACGGAGCAGAACCCGGCCGACCTTGCCTCCCGAGGAATCACCACCGCCGAACTACGGGACCGACGGAACCACCAACTCTGGTTCTATGGCCCCGACTGGGCTCAGGGCAGCCCAGAGGAGTTCCCCAACTTCGAGCAGATGACACGAGGTCCTCTCGCGCCTATGCCCGAGGAGGATGCCGAAGATCGAGCAGCAGGACCCAAGTACCACTGCCTGGTGAAGACCATCAGGAAGCTGGGACAGTCGAAGGGCTCCCACGGGCCCTACAACCTGCAGGCCGAGTCCACCCTTCACCCTTCCACTGCATACCACTTCCACCCTGTCAATATCGTTACATCGGATAATAGCTTTTCAGAAAAAAAACTTATGGCCCATTTTGTTGAGAATTCGGCGGGACGCGGCCATTCCAGATAGTTATAA
>JASANA010006914.1:0-11292 GCA_030248095.1 Ptycholaimellus sp. GST1_10
ACGCCTGAGCTCGAGCTTCTCCAGTGCTTCTGCTGCCTGGAGGAACGGGTGGAGGCAGCTGAAGAAGCCCTTGGAGTTGGTCGGTTGGCAGGTGATGTTCAGATGGCACAGAGTCTTCGTCATCTGCGGCAGCCTCCGAAACTCCGTTCTGGTGATCACCTGGTAGTGCTTGTAGGGGAGGCAGTGTTCTTGTTCCTTCGCAAACGTCCAGCCTCTGCCTTCTCTGTTGGATGGTCTGAGGCCCACCGTCTTCTGCAGGTCCAGTTCTCCCATGAACGTGCAGTGGGGAACGTGAAGGCAGCAGGGGTGGCCTCTGGAGAGGCTGCGTAGGACGCGTCCGCCGATCTCCACGACGTTGAGGACTCGCCACATGCGGTCCCAGATGTCCTCCTTTTCTTCTTCTCCATCGCTCTCTCTCTCTTCCTCCTCGTCTCCTCTCCTCTCTTGGATCCGTGCGGCCTCGTAGCCGCTTCCTCGTAGACCCGCGCGTCTCAGGGCGGTTCTTTCGAAGTAGGGGTCAGGGGAGAGAAGATTGACGCTGAGTCTGTCGCCATGAGGTGAGGGAGGGAGGAGGCAGTGCATGCCAGGAGGTGGAGTAGGAGGCCACTGGCGGTGCCACTTTTTGCGCGGCCGAAGGCCGCCTGCCACGGAGGGCAGGGCAGTCAGAGCTCCGGAGGCCGGAGGGCATGGGTGCGGAGGCCCCGGAGCGTAGCCTAGCATGCGAAGCATGCTAGGCGAAGCGTAGGGGCCGTAGCACCCGTGCCCGGAGGCCGGAGGAGCTCTGGCGCCCTGCCCGAAGCAGCGGACGGCCAAGGCCAGCTTAAGCAGTTACCCCATTTTTGCGTCCGTCTGTCCGCATATATATATATATGTCTTTCCGGGGCCCGTACTCCGCGGTTTTTCAATGAAATTGGCTGATTTTTTGCATGAAAGTCCGTTTAGGTGGTATCTCCAGGCCATTTTTTGGGCTTGACGTAATTTTTCGATTTTAGGCCAAAACTCAATTTTTTGATGTTTCAAAATACGAAAATTCATAAATTGCTTGTTTTTCAATGAAATCAGCTGATTTTTGGCAGGTACGTCCGTCGAGGTGCTATCTTGAAGCTGGCAAAAGGAATTTCCAAAATATTTGTTATTTCTCAATTTATGGCCAAAAACCTAAATTCTTGATGTTTCAAAAATTTGAACATCCATAAATCGATGGTTTTTCAATGAAATCAGCTGAAATTTGGCAAATACGTCTGTCATGGTGATATCTTGAAGTTGATAATAGAACTTTTTGCTACATTTATTATTTCATGATTTATAGTCAAAAACCTAAATTCTTGATGTTTCAACAAGTATATGGCGCAAAGCGCAATAGGTGACCGCGGAGCGCATCCTTTATATGATACTTTGTAACTCAAAAATCAAGTCTGTGGTTTCTCAACCAATTTCAAAAGTAAGCACAGATTTAGAATCGACATATAAGACTAGTGAACAAAAAATCAACTCTTCTGTGCAATTCTCAAGACTTCAGGTACTACAGTGCAAAAACCGCATATTGCAATTTTCCAACTTTCTACCCAGAAAAGTAATGTTTTAAATGCTTTGGGACCAGTTCCACCCCTCCAGATATTCTTAAAATGTTATTACCTTTAAGCAAAAAAAAAGTTTGTCCAAATCCGTTGAGAATTCACCATTTCTCAACATAACCCATTTTTCAAACTTTCTACCCAAAAAAGTAATGTTTCAAATGCTCCGGGACCAGTTCCACCCCTCCAGATCTTCCTAAAATGTTATTACCTTTCAGCAAAAAAAAAGTTTGTCCAAATCCGTTGAGAATCCGCCATTTCTCAACATACCCCATTTTTCAAAAGTTCTACCCAAAAAAGTAATGTTTCAAATGCTCCGGGATCAGTTCCACCCCTCCAGATCTTCCTAAAATATTATTACCTTTCAGGGAAAAAAAAGTTTGTCAAAATCCGTTGAGAATTGAGCATTTTACAGCATACCCCATTTTTCAACCTTTCTACCCGAAAAAGTAATGTTTCAAATGCTCAAATTCCGGGTCTACCCCTCCAGATCTTCCTAAAATAGCATTAGCTTTCAGGAAAAAAAAGTTTGTCAAGATCCGTTGAGAATTCGCCCGGGGCCAGCATTTCCAGAAATACATACATACATACATACATATATATGAGGACAAAAGTTTAGTAACCTCTATAGACCGCGGAGCGGCCCTTTGGGCCGCTCCGCAGTCAAAAAGCTGTGCTAAAAACATATATACCAGTGTTTCTTCTTTGATTTGATGGTTGATCCATGGAATCGGATCCTTTTCACTTTCAAACGCCGGTTTGACGTTTGCTGGTCTTTGGCTCTGTTTGACATTGCTTTTCCGCTGTTTTTTTTGCATTTGCTTGCTAAACGACGCAACGATTAAAACGAAGTCTTTAAAAACAGATCCCGTCACCGTTACGCCTTTAAAACGCCGGCTTAACCGATTTGGTCTTGTAGCACCCACAAAATACGTCAACCTGTTGACCTAAAACAACCTACACAGGTTTTGTCGTGGTAAACGTTGTACCTTATGCGAGGGACCTGTGCTGTATGAAAAGTGGACCTGAGAATAATGATTGCCTTCGAAGAATTTCCCACATCGATTACTCTTATCGCTTTAAAGTCTGAAGCACGATGCAGCTGCGGCACAAGGCTTTCACAAAATGCTGTGATGAACATATGCGTGTTCAATCATAAATTTGATTTGGAGGTATAACTGTAGAGAGAGGGGCTCTCCGGGTTTGTGTTGAGTTGGCAACTGCCAACTTCCAACTGGTTAGAACACCTGGTCGGAAAATCTGCAGGCACATAAACGCACAAAACATCAGGCAATATTGGGACCTACCTGCGCTTGAAAATATTCGCCAACCATAATCAGTACTTCTCATGCATGTTCAAACATGGATTTGTTTTGTACACCAGCCTAAAAGAAGACAAAAAGAACTTTTTTAAACGATAGAGAACGACTTATAAAAGATAAAAAGTTCAAACAATCGAAATAAGAAAATGATACAAAAGACTAATTGAAACAACAAGCGCTCGATTATCGTAGAAAATTGACCAACGCACAAGAAACATCCCAGCAGTGACCGGCAGTACAAATGAATAATAACACGTCTTCCACTTTGCAATCGCTGAGACTCGCTCCAAGGAGATATAACTTAAACGTTCTTCATCTGAAACCTTTCGGTACTTTGGAAGTGGGATATCTTCCGTGTTGTGACAGTCCCGAAGAGATACATCACCTAAGACATCGAGGGCTTGTCCAAAACATGTATAGTTTGCACATTCGCCAAAAAGCTTTATCAGTTCAAAACAGGTAGATTTTGTTTCTGTTTTATCTAAAGCGGCAAGAATGAGTTGTTGGACGCTCATGTAAAGATGAAGTCCATCATTGACCGAAATAAATCCAAGACCTCTTTTCTTAGCCAGGAGAGGCCAACTGGTCTTGCCCCTTCGGACCGGGGAATCGTCAATAATATCGTCATGAATGAGAAAGCCCGCTTGCATCTTGAGATTAAAGGTAAGCGAGGGAAGGCAACCTTACCAGCTCAATGCACCAACCCACTAAATTGGCCTCACGCCGCAACTTTTTTGAGGTTTCCGCAGAAGAAAACCATTCAAACGCGGCCACGCAAAGCAACCCGCGGTTCTTTTTTCCATCTGGTACGTTATATTCGGAAACCTTGTAACTGGCGGTATGAAAACTTGAGAAAAGGGTACCTCGCGGAAATGAGAGGTTGCTGGAGTTAATTCCGGGGAACAACTGGCGTAAAGCTTGTCCAATACAACAGGAAAATAGGAATCGAACTCTCTTACGAATTTAGACAACTCCAGTGATACAAAACGACAACTCTCACACACGAGATTGCCATTCATCACGACCTTTCATTGAGCAAGTCATAAACTCGCGTATTTCCTATAATATTTAAAACAAATGTTCAAGTTTCCAAAAACAACCTAAGGGGCAACGAGGTCCATGTACAAGTTGGACTTTTCAAAGACAAAAGGTTAAATGTAGAACATTTATTTTTCTACTTTGTGTCCTCTTCCGCTTCTACGTAAATGACTTACCGTGCGTGTTTGAGGGTGGTGTTCGCATGATTGCGGCTGACGTGAATATGATCTCGATATCAGTTTTTCGAGCACCTGCAATCCCTTGAGTCCTTATCTTTGCAGTCAGAAGACTGAGATCACTTCATCAACGACGGGAAAAGCAGTCCTGCTCCGCTTTAGCCACTAATGTGTAGGGCTTAACGGCCGGGTTGCGCAGTGATGCCATCGAACTTGGTACGAGAGTTGACGCAAGTTTCAGATCATCCACCCAACGTGTGCACTCAGTGAAAAATGCCAAGAGGCTTCTCTTCCTGGTTCGACGGAATCTCTCGGTGCGTACGCCCGAAGCCTTCCGGCTGCGGTATCTTGCCCTCATGCGGCACATATTCGAGTACGAGATGCAAGCAGCTTTACTTTACTTGCGGCGTGATGTGAAGCTAATCGAGAGGTTTAGTCGGTTTGCGACCAGGATGGTGAAGGGGTTCCCCACCTCCCCTATGAAGAGAAACTATGTCGCCTCGTTGGAGCGCTGACGTCTGTGAGGTGATCCGATCCTTGCATTCAGAATCCTTTCTGGGCGTATCGCTCTATCAGCTGACAATGCGTTAACCCATACAACAACAGATTCACTAGGGGGCTTTGCTGCAAAACATCTGAAGGTGACAACTGGCATAATGTATCTTCTGCCCCATACATTTCCTGCGAAAAGGACAAGACCGGAGCTATGTAGACCAACTTCTGTTCTGTTCCAAAGGCTTAACCTCTTAAAATCGAAGGTTATTTTGCACTCAGTTTGGGGCAATCACACCTTGTCCGGAAGAAAACAGTCCTCGCAGAGCACACTCGTCTGGGCGTTACACCCTGGACAGACCCTGTTAGAGAGCCAAAAAGGAGGCAGTTTTAAATCTAGTGCATTCAGAATGAGGTAGAAAGGGCGGCGCGGCGAGCCAGGTACAAACCACTTATCTATCCAGCCTGCAAAAGGGTTGTCCTTAAAATAAGAAATTTGGAAATTAATTGTTCCTATCCCTTAATTTGATTCCTTTTACCAAAAAACCAACGTGGGCAAAATTTCTCTTGAATCGCATTATGCATAGGCGATACATATTGACCTTGAAATTTCACTTTCATGGGCCACGGCAAGCAGCTCTCCAGATACGAAATTCTACTCTGTTCTTCTTCACTTCTCATGCGCGTAGATTGTCGCGTGCTTGAAATCTTTCCAAGTCGTGTAGGCTTGAAATCGTTGCAGTCCACAGGCCGGGCAGAAAAAAAGCTGCAGCAGAAGTGCTGAGAGAAGCGCAGCGATTGTCGGAGTAAGCAGATTCAGCTGAAAAGAAGGTATCGACTTTTACCCACAACTGACTACTTAATCTAAAAGTAGTGCATGTTGAAACTTACGACTAAGCTGGCCGTGTTGCCAGATATGACATCAAAAGCGAACTCCACGGCGGGATTAAGCATGAGGCTCGTTAAAAGGGAAAACAAATTGTAGTTTACTGGGAAGGGTTACGATTCTGACTCATCTGATAAAAACAAACTAAAACTGTCATAAACAGCGTGTACCTGAACTCATTCTCAATTTCGGGAACTTGACGCTTTTAGCCTTCTTAAAGATAAATGAATGCGTTTTTCCTACGCAAAATTTTAAACCCTTTTATCTTCGAATTGGAGATGTTACCAGTAAAGAGCACCTGGAATTCTGAGCGATCCATCCATTTCCATTTCCATTTGGGCCCTCTGGTGGATTTTTTCATCCATTTCTTTTTCCGGGCTAAAAATAAAAAAAATGAAAAAAATGGAAAAAAAATGAAAAAAATGGAAAAATATTGATCACTATCATTTCCATTCCATTTGAAATGGAAATGGAAATGCGCATTTAAATGCAATTTTCAATCGTAGGATCCATTTTTTCTTTTCATTTCCAGGTACCTGAAATGGAATGCTCTCCACTGGATGTTACGATTCCACGTAAGCATTAAGATCTACAGTTCCAATTAACCCGTTTTGTTGTCCTGCCTTCAGTGTCAAAGGCATCTCGAGGATACCATGGTTATAGTTAAGGTCGTACTTAAATTTGAATTTAATTATTGCAAACCTAAAATCCTTAAATTTTTAGCGTATTAAGTCCAAAAAGTCCAAATTTAAAATACTTTATCATTGCAATATTGAGAGCATGCGGAATGTTCTAAAACTTTCAATGCTTTTGATTTCAAGTTCCGTGTGCTGCCACTCTTCTGTTTATACATGCTTCGCGGGTGTTGAGCCATTAGGTCGATCCTCAGGTGAAACTTGCGAACATCAGCAGAACTACTCAGGCAAAGCAGCGTAAAGGCAAGCTCGACCGCAACGCGAACAGATGTGACTCCACGGCGACGCACTTACGATGATTCTGCCTTTTGTTCCCCGGACACTGTAACCAAAGCAACCGTCTAGTGAGCATTACTCACATACTGCCTACAACTGCTCTACTCAGGCCACGAATGGCGGCTAAGCTATTGAAAAGTCTTTTTCACTTTTTTCAGCTAATTAGGGTTCACTTTCTGGGCCAAGATGACATAAAGAGTCTAACTATGTATGGTAGCGAGAAAGTGCACAGAGAACGGCCAATGTTAAGACAGCTGCTTCATCCTGTTAGAGCTCATCGGCTAACTTCAGGCAACCCCACCTTCGCCGTGGTACGGGCGGATTTTAACCTGGAACATTTGTGAGCAGAGGGCCACAAGCCCAGCGCCCTACCCACCGAGCTACCGGCTCTCGTTCCCTGTGTGCAACCCAGAGCAGAGGCTCTCCGGGTTTGTGTTGGGTTAGCAACTGACAACTTCCAAAAGCGGCACAGACTAGCGCCAAAGAAGTGTGTGCTTTATGGCAACGGGTGTGAGCAGTAATCTCTCCTTTCGGATACATCGGTTGAACCACACCCTACCTCAGCAAACATTCCTGCAATCTCCCAATTAGCCTTAGTTAAAATGACTTTCCTGCAGATAAAAAAAATCTTTTTCCGTTTCTTGATAGAAAAACAATACAAAAGTGAAGCTGAGGCAACATGACACCAATGAACAAATTTCCCCTACCATGAATAACTTCCATCGCTAACCATATTTCCCGCATCGCTCAACCTAAACTGGTACATTCCCACTTCAACACTCCGGATCTTCCACCAAGAACAGGTCCGAAGTTGTCTAGACCGATAGTTTACCCCTCCCCACAAAGTAGACGCGGCATAAAGTTTATGGTGGCAATACTTAAAAAGGCTGCCACTACTACCAAGTAAATGCATCTATTGCTGAAATGACCTGTCCATCGTCTGGACGACTTCCAAACCGTTTATATTGTTTGCCGTACGTCTATGATTATGTACTGGAAAATTTTTTTTCTTAAACCCAACAGTATTGCCCCCAACACACGAATTATTATTCTTAAGCTTAAAGTACCGAAAAACGCGCTCGCTGTGTACCACAATTACTTGCCTTTCGCGGTAAACCCATCGCAAATCAAAACTCACAAAAGCGGCGCTGAGGGCCCACACCGTTGATCCCACCACGATGATGCAGATGAACCCGCTGGTGCTCCACACCCCTTTGCGATGGCAGTCCGTGGTGCTCAGCGCGATTAGCAGGTAGATCACGTTGCCGGCGATGAGGCTGACAATCCGCGGTGCCCCGGCAGGCAGGGGAGCTGCGTCGGGGAGTCCACGAGTGGAATTGGTCGCGGCGGCTGCGACAGCGGGGCTGCCGGCCGCTGTGTGCATCAACTGGGCGAGCGCGCCTCCGCCGATGCACCCGAGCGTCTGTGCAACAATATAGGGGGCCACGTACCACCACTTCGTCATCATCCGCGCGAGGCCCATCGCCAGTGTGAAGGCGGGATTGGCGTGGCCACCGGAGACCGGCCCGGCCACCCAGATGGCCAGGGCGACGGCCACCGGGGCCACGAGGGGCAGCAGGGGCGAGTCGAGAGGCATGTGGACGGAGCGGACGCAGAAGAAACCAATGATTCCCGTCGCGATGGCCTCCACGAGACAGGCTCGAAATAAGAACCATAGCGAGTGCCGGGACAGCAGGTAGCACTGCATGGCAGCGGCACCGGTGGAGACGGAGTTGAGGTCGCGAGAGCGGTGCAATATGATGTCACCGGTTGATTCCGCTGAAAGGAAGGAAGCAAGGGAGGGGAGTCAGTAGAGTTTAAAGGGGGTTCCACGCTTTTCATTGCTCTTGCTGAAACGTGAGAGAAGAGTTATGTTTCCTTAGTTGACAGGACAGTTGCTTGAAAACGGGTTCCTAAAGGTCCTTTTCACCATCAGTATCATTGCTTATCAGAGGAATAGGGAGTAGTATTTTCATCTACTACTAGAAAGAATCTAGTAGTGTAAATTCAACCTTTCACTTCCCTAGGTGATAAGTAACTAAGGTGTGGGTACTGTAACGAGCCATCTCTAGACCCCCAGAAGGACAGGCATGTATGCCTGCTGTGGCCCCCCGGACACTGCGGTCTGTCCGGTAACGAAAAAGCCGACAAGGAGCCTGGAGCCGGAGGCTCCCTGGACCAACCGGACGACCTGCCGGAGCGAGCGACATGAAGGGCTCTCATACGACGTGGGGCAGCCCTGCTTTCGATAACACACCATCTCGCGACCTTCAACCAAGTGCCGCAGAACCAAAGGGCCACTGAGGGTATGCGCAATGCTGAGCAGCCGGACCTGGCCTGCGTCCGAACCAGTCACGACCCTGATTTGCGGCATTGTCAACACCGGATAGTACGTCCCGACTCTGCCATGTGCCGCCTCTGCCAGGACGCGGAAGGAACGTCTGAGAAACTCTGGTTGCACTGCCCGGCCTTCCGTTCAGAGCGGCAGCCGATGGGTCTGGGCGTCCGCATGACTGAACTTCGACGTCTGCCGGGAGGATGCACAAGCGCTGCTGGGTTGTATCCTTAAGTACATGTGGTGACTCAAAAACAACAAAACGATGTACAGACATTTAGGCGGCTGGTCTGTTCTAGCATTGGCTTGCCCCCATTCCCCAGACCGGAGAACACATCCGTCGCATCGGAGTGGGGAAACGCGACTGGCGCTGTGCACACTGCCACCACACGGCGCCCACGCTCGCGTACTCACCCGCAGCTTCTCAAGTTGGGTCCTGGCAATAAACTGGGAGGAGCGTGAGATACGCCCATTGCAGTGTCATCATCACTTGCATAAATCGTTCCGGGGGTTCTGGACGGTCGCAACTTTTGCACACGCCTGATTTTGGCCTTTGAGTTGGTAGAACAAGGTAATCGTCCCGACCTTCGATCGCTACTGGCATCCGCACCCTTTCACCTTTTGTGTACTTGACTATGACAAGCCTACGTGTGTACTTGCCATTTCAACAGCTGTTTTTGCGAGTCGGTCCCTGGAAAATGAAGCGCACGTTTTCAGATAAAGGTTGTCCTTCCTTTATATAAGCGTACAAAAGGTGACTGTTATCTAGTATGCTATTTAAACTGCTAAATTAAGTCGACTTTGCTATTGTTATTCAACTACAATTGTACATGTAATCATGCAACTTATAAGGTTTGCAGAAGATAATTGCCCGAAAATACTATTTTGAGAAATGAAAGGCATTTAAAATACGGCTAATGAGAACAAAGCATTTATTTTTAAGTTATGTAAGTGGCAACAGGCTGCCAGTAAATGACAACACTCAATGTTTCTGGAGGTATATCGACAAGTTTTTGGCGATTAAAGCAAAAAACGTGTAATAACCTACAATTCCTAATGGTTAATTTTTTAAAAAAATCGAGACGCAATTATTAGTTATTTGTGCTTTCAATGCGCTACAGCAAATACACTTATGCTTTACTTGATCGAAGCAGATCCCACGGTTGGACGCTTAGTTATGTAAACTAGGTGCTGATTGACCAGAATACGTTTTGCATTGATTAAAATGCAAGCTCCAATTAAAGGCTCTACATTGGCACGGTACGCATAGATTTTTCACGACTAAAGGAACTATATAAATCAGATACACTTTGCTTTTTGCGGTCGCAAGTTCCAGCGCAAACTACAAACCTTCCATGTCGAAGATTATTAAGAGTATGCAAGGCTAGAAATGACAAACTGTTACTTACCTAAGTGTTCGATATGTTTGAGAACGACTGTATGCAGCGGAGATTGTGTCCTAGTTACATCCTTCGCCTTTGCCCATTCTTCTCCGTCCTTTCAAACGCCGCCTCGCTGGCTTAGCCCCGCCACTTGAAGCCTTTCCGGTGAATTCATCAGAGAAACCCTCCTCCCGACGCCCGTCGCCACCTGCCCAAGACGTAGTAGTATAGATGATGTACCCACTTGCGCCCATTTTACCCCTTTTTGCTGGAGAAAAGTAAATAAAACACTCATGATAATGCAGTTTTCGGGTGCGAGAATAGGGATGCGCTCTAAAAGCGCTCATGGGGGGTGCATGGGGCGCAGAGGCAAACATGAGTATACTACTAACTGTGCTTCATGCATTCAACTTAGCTTTGTGCGCTTCCTACTTTCTTATTTGTTTTTTCAAACACGCCTATCTCATAAAAAATGTCTGCCTTATAAAAAACTCAAATCCTGTTTTTTTAAATATTTTATTTTTTATTAAAAAATCACACAAATCACAAAACCATTAGCGTCCTATAAAAGTCCCCAATACGTCGTTGAATCCGATTCCAAATTGTCCACCAACGTAGGGCAGGTGATTGTGTTGCAGCTCCGTGAAAGTCCGGTAGCAATGCCACGCTCGCCAGAGAAGATCGCCTGCCTCTTCTGCGACTTCGCCCAGCTTCAGCAGATGTTCCGGCCAGCCCTCTTCCATCCTTACAAATTTTGCTCTTTGAAAAATACTCAAAATAAATATCAGACGCTATTTAACTCTAAGTTACTGAAGATATAAGATAAAAGTTGACGGTGCAGTTGGTGAACTGAAAAAAAGTCCTTAAATTTCGCTTAAGAAGGCTTTTCAGCTGTGTATACTTCTGCTTATCTCTTTCAAAACCCTTAGTTAGCAAATTTTTCATTGCGTGTCTGATTCTTATCACTCTTCAAGCAAGTCTCTTGCAACTCTTCTGTCTCACAAAAATCCTCAAAATGCCTCTTAGCTCAATTAATTCTGAATACAATGGTCAGCCAATGGCTGATATTATTAGCGTCGCTCATGCTGCTCTTAGGAAAATGGCTGAATGCTGCGG
>JASANA010006915.1:0-47916 GCA_030248095.1 Ptycholaimellus sp. GST1_10
TTTACACTGTAGTACCTGAAGTCTTGAGAATTGCACAGAAGAGTTGATTTTTTTGTTCACTAGTCTTATATGTCAATTCTAAATCTGAGCTTACTTTTGAAATTGGTTAAGAAACCACAGACTTGATTTTTGAGTTACAAAGTATTATATAAAGGATGCGCTCCGCGGTCACCTATTGCGTTTTGCGCCATATACTTGTTCGAAAAAAAATTTTAACTAAACGGTTATTCAGATAGCTTATGGAGGATTGACAAATCATATGATCTTTCGTTGGCCAGCTCTTCATCGCTATCGTAAAATATGGATGCGGAATATGAAGCAAGCGGACCAAATGTGCAAGCAGACCTAGCCAACCCAAAAAAAGAGGGAAAGAGTCAACCTAGCCACTGTTCACCGCCTGCAGCGCCAAAGCCAGCCTCAAACTCCGCAAAGCTCCGGTTGAAGTCCACGCTTCCGTCCATTCGAAGGAGCAACACCTGCATTCTGCCAGCTTTTCCAGCTCTACAAGAGCCGACTGAAAAGGCCAACGGTCCATCCGCCGCCATCGCTGCTCATGTCGCAGTAGACTGATTTAGTGGTATTCCAGTCCAGCAGTATCTGGTAGACTCCGTCCTTGGCGCTGGCGTTGGCTGTTTTGATGGCGGCGCAGTCCCTGGGGACGGCCAAGCTACAGAAGGAGGTGAAGGGCTGGCTCCAGTTCCCGCCGTAGAGGCAGGTGTAGTTGGCGGGGCCGTGGAGCTGAATGAAAGAGTGGGGCTGATGGAATGGGGCTGGAGGGGAAGAACCTGGTAGCCGGAGTCGCAGTGGACGATGAGCGTGTTGTTGACAGGAAGGGATGGATAGTCGTAGGCAAAACCTGTGAGACGACCATTGCCGCCAGGCAGGGTCTCTTCTAGAGAACTCGATTGGAACTGACTGTGCAGGAGACTGCGATCACAGCCGCATCCTGCTTTTGGCGCATTAATGGACAGGATGGGATAGGATAGGAGGAAAGGCATTTGCTTGGAAAGTCGGCCTTGGGACAGGCATAGGAGGTGTCGCTGTTTGGCAAGGCGGACTGGGCCGGTCGAAGCTTCATGGAGACTGCCTGAAGGCTCATGTAGACCCCGAACTCATTCCTGGCACTCATCCACAATTTCCCGCTGGCAAATTAAAAGGAATAACAGTGGCCCAACCAGATCAAGTTGTGCCAGCGATAGTAGTGACAAGATTGGTGGAGATAGTGGCCGGTAAAGAAGGCAGCATAGCAGCCACTATACCACCATCCTCCGCCTAGAAATTAATTTGTTCACACAATTCTTGACTGATAGCTGTTGCGAAAAATCCCCGCCGTACTCTTGAGCGCAATTGACTGCGTGCAAATCCCTGTCCTGATCAACAGTGGAGAATGCCATTCCAAGCGCATTGTTTAGGTTCCATCCAAGGCCTTAATAAGACTCGCATTTGAGCCATTTAATGAAAAACTGATAGCAGAAACAGTCATACCCGGCGTAATGTGAGTTGTGCCGGTGAACTGGAACTCGTAGAATGAGCCGTTAGCTAGGTGAAAGTTGTTGAGCTTGAGTGCGTGAGAGCAAGATTGGTTGTAAAAAGGCTTCATCTCCACCAGCAGCTCCTGTTCTACGCTCCCATTGGCCAGAGACTGCGCATAGCGAAGCCCTAAAACAGTCATACAACATCTTCTCTAGACTCAAAGTGATCCAGACCCATCCAGAGTTCTCCGTCCGGCGCTCCGAATCCCTCTTCGTACTCCGACATATTCCGATCGAAGGCCAAGCTCCCGTCGAAGCGTTCAGCAGCACCTCAATCATTATCCCGATGCATGTGCGATGGCAAGCTGGGGTAAGACACCGTCCATCCGCCGCCCTCGCTGCTCATGTCGCAGTAGACAGCCTTGAATGGGAGGCCAGGATCTGGCTGTATCTGGTAGACTCCGTCCATGGCGCTGGCGTTGGCGGTTTTGATCTCGGCGCAGTCCCTGGGCCCTGCCATCAGGATGCAGCTAGAATGGAAAGGTGTACTCCAGTTGCCACCGACGAGGCAGGTGTAGTTGCCAGCCCCGGCCAGCTTTCAATCAACTGAGCCTTCTTTCTCAACTACAACCAGCAAAGGTGCAGAACCTGGTAGCCAGAGTCGCAGAGGACCTCGATCACACTGCCAGGAGGCTCTTCAGGTTCGCTGGAATTGAAGCCGATGAGGTAGCCGTGGCCATTGGGCAGTGGCTCGCTAGGATTGCCGCCACTCAGTGCTGGGCTCAGACTGGAGCGTCGGCAGCCACACTCTTCAATCATCTCAGCAGATAAAAGAAGATATGGTGATGGGTGGAAGGAAGGGTGACTGGGATAGTCCATTTGTGGGCAGGCGTATGACTGATCGCCGTTGGCCAGAGCTGAGTTGGCGGGACGCAGCTTGAGGGAAACAGCTCGTAGGTTTAGGAACGGCCCGAATGTCTTTACCCTTCAAAATGAACGGCTTTTTGAGAGGGTCTATAGAGACAGACAAGGTAAAGCTTGCATGGAAAGTCCGTAGTAGCGCCAGCCCTGATAAATGCACTGCTCCGGCTCGTAGTAGGCAGTCGGGTGAAAGTAGCTGCAGTCACCGTGCCACCATCCGCCTGTTCCCTCCCCTGCTTCAAGCTTGTCAGAAGCAATGGACAGAATAACCATAGGACCCACAGTTCTGAGCAGAGGAACTGTCCTGATCCACATAGCGTGCACTGAACGCACGCCCTCGATGGTAGAGGAGGTCGTCAGGATTCATGCCTTTCAGTGGCTATAGTAGGACAGTGCTAGACTAGGACAGAGGAACCGGGAGTAATGATGAGTATGTTGCTGAAGCTGAGCTCATAGCGCGGGCCTTGGCGTAGGGTGAAATTGGTAAGTTTTAGGGCGTGGGTGCAGCTTTGGCTGTGCTCGGGCTTCACTTCAATCAGCAGCTCCTGCTCTGTAGCATCTGCCAGAGCTTTGGCGTAGTGAAGACCTTAAAAATTAAAAAGATTTGAGCAAGAGCCTTTGGCAACGAATTCTCACCCAGCCAGACTTCTTCAGTTTCCCAGCCGAAGCCTTGTTCATACTCGCTGAAGTTTCGCACAAAATCCTCCATCCCATCGAAGCGTCGCAAGAGGACCTGCATTTGTTCCTTTCACACTCAGAGTAACTAGCTAGCAAGGCCAGACCGTCCATCCGCCACCCTCGGTAGTCATGTCGCAGTAGACGGGCTTGCGAGGGAGGGCGGTGGTGGGCTGGAGGAGGTAGACGCCGCTGAGGGCGGTGGGGACGAGGAGCTTCAGCTCCGCGCAGTCCCGCAACGGCGCCGTGCTGATGGCCGTGCTGAACTGCGCCGGCTCCCAGCTCCCGTCAGCCAAGCACCGGTACTCGCTCGGCCCCGTCACCACCTCCACCAAGCTCACCTTCACCTCAATCACTTGGCCAAGAAGGCATGGGAGCACATAGCCGGCTGAGTCCGGGACGATGGCCATGGGCTCCCCGGGCAGGATTCCTTCCGTCCGTCCGCCGACGGCCTCCCCGCCGGACAGACTGATCTTCCCACCCGGCTGCCAGTAGCTCCAGGCCACGTTGACCTCGCTGTACTTGCACACGCACTCTCAAACGCACCACTTTCCTCCCATGGACAGGAAGGGAATGCTGGAATGCAGGACTGGTGTAGTTGTGGGCTGTGGGGCATGCGAAGCTGGTATCCATGGGGCTGCCGGTGAAGTTCCTGGGTCGCAGCTTCATGGCTGCCGCCTTCAGAGAGGTCCAGAGCCAGTAAGGGGAGGACCTGTCCTATCCCGTCTTCGGCAGCAGATTAGTGTTGGGCTCAGGGAAAGGAACCATCTGAGGGCGTCGTACATGTTGCCGGTGATAAAGCAAGGTTCATCTCGGTAGCGGCAGGTGAGACAGGACATGGCCAGATTTCCCGCGTACCACCACCCGTTTTCTGCAACACTTTCGCCCTTTCCTGTTTCCTAAAGCACTCCATGTGGCCAACTAACGATAGATATTGGCAAGATCCCAGCCATTGCTCACCCTGTTTGTGCCCATGGCAGAGAATGGCTGGTCCTTTTCCTTCCACAAGGAATTCCCCAAGCCTCAACCTTGTCTTCGTCCTATCTGCACAGCCACCTGTGCAAAGCTTGACACCTTGTGTGAGTATGGTGAAGTCGTTGAAACGCAGTGTGAAATTGGGGCCTTCCAAGAAGAAGTCGTTGTAGATGATTGCATTGGAGCAAGGCAGCCCTCCGTAAGGGAACAATTCGATGAGCAGCTCTGTCTCTCCTCCCGATGCTCGAGCATTAGAAGCAATATGCTGGACGTCGATTAAGCCTGAAAATATTCAACCTCCCAATTTTGTTTAAAATCAGTTAGCTCAGGTTCTCAGACACCCCCTTTCCTCAGACCCATCCCCTCAGACTTCAGACCTCAGGCCCTCATCATAAATTTGAGGCTGACATAAAGGCTAATCAAGTGGCGAACCTAGCCAAAGATTGCCCAGTGGATCGCCAAAGCCGTCCTCATAGGGCTGGATGCCATGAGCAAAGCTGATCGATCCATTTATGCGCCGTAGAAGCACCTGCATGTCTGAGACATTAGGCTGTAGCGATAAAAGAGCATCTTTCACCAACCGTCCATCCGCCACCATCCGTGCTCATGTCGCAGTAGACGCTTTTAGCCCTCGCCGGTGCATTGGGATCCGGGTAGATGTCGTAAATGCCGTCCGTTGCACTTGAGGTCAGCGACCTGATCTCAGCGCAATCCTTGGGCCCCGGGAGGCACCAGCCAGTCTGTGCTAGACTAAGCAGCAGCCAAATCATAGCATCACTCTTCTCTCTCTGCTGTTGGTGCTGTTGAAGGGTCTTTGAGGTTTTGGAAGCCTGGCGATACGGTAGAGGACGAAGAAAGACGTCAGCTTGGCTGGAGCCTTTGTGTTGTGGACCGACCAATATTATCGACAAACTAATAGGGGTATCAGGCCCAATTAGAGGCTGTGGGAATATAATTGCTCCCATGGATGGTCTGAAGCAAACAGATGTCATCGCTCGATGCCAATTAAGCTCATTTATATAGGACAGCAAATTTAATTTGAGCATGAAGGAAGGTTTCGAGTAATTATGAAAGAAATGGTGGTTTTGCTTGTGATTTTTTTTGTGGTCGGTTTGAATAAAACTGGTACCATAGGCAAGCCAAATGTGGGTCTTTTTTCTCCAAATTTTGTGATTGCCTCGAGTGAAAAGTCAAGGAAATACAATTTCTATTAGTGGAATCCCTGCTGCTTGGACATTTGCATTTTGTTTTTGGTGCGCAGTTCAGTGTCTCTTTTCATGCGCGCCAAAAACAAAATGCAGATGACGCAGCAGATTCCACTAGTAGTAGATGTATTTCCTTGACTTTTTGCTCGAGGCAATTACAAAATTTGGAGAAAAGAGACCCACATTTGGCTTATAAACAAGTATAATGGCGCAAAGCGCAATAGGTGACCGCGAAGCGCAAGATGGGATGGCGCGAGGGAGCATTCTCAACCAAATTCAAAAGTAAGCACATTTATAAAATCCGCAGCTATGAACTGTGGACAAAATAACTGAAGTCTTGTGTGCAATTTTCAGCTGTTCAATATGACAATTCTTCACTCAAAAGGAAAAGTCTGTGGTTTCTCAACCAAATTCAAAAGTAAGCACATATTTAGAATCAGCAGTTATGAATTGTGAACAAAAAAACTCAAGTCTTGTTTGCCATTTTCAGCCGTTCAACATGACTATTCTTCACTCAAAAGGAAAAGTCTGTGGTTTCTCAACCGATTTGAAAAGTAAGCACTGATTTGGAACCGTTATATATGAATTGTGAACCAAAAAACTTAAGTGTTCTGTTCAAATCTTAACACTTCAGCCAGTACAGAGCAAAAAGTATAATGTAAGGGCATATGTACGGCAAAAAAATTTTCCTACTCAGAAAAGTGATGTTTCAACTACTCCGGCACCATTTTTTCATGACAATCGATTTTTGGACTTTTGGCCTGCCGAAGGTACCAATTGTTTTCTCATCTTGAAACACACAAAAATAAAAAACCCAATAGTCCCAACCACCTACCCCAACGCTTACACCACTATACCACTGGTTCATTTGGCTCCTCAGATTCACGCAAAAATGACAAATACATGAGGCCCAGGGACCCGAGGAGGGGGAGTAGGAGGAAGAAATGATTACCTACTATCGTCCATTGAAAAGATGCGGAGAAGGAGAAGGAGAGGGAGAAGAAGAAGGAGTTCGGACAAATGGTTTTAATGACTTTCTATAAAGTTTTGCAGTTTTTGCGCGATTTCTCGTGAGTTTTGGACAATTTGCAGATGCTATTTCCATTGAAAAAAGAATCATAACGATTGGAGCTTTCTGTGAGGAGCAGCAGCCCTATCAAAATTAAGATCTAGCAATAACCTCAAAACTACACCTAGGTCGAAAAGACGGGCTGGG
The DNA here is from genome assembly GCA_030248095.1 of Ptycholaimellus sp. GST1_10. Taxonomy (NCBI): domain Eukaryota; kingdom Metazoa; phylum Nematoda; class Chromadorea; order Chromadorida; family Chromadoridae; genus Ptycholaimellus; species Ptycholaimellus sp. GST1_10. The sequence goes on from JASANA010006915.1 coordinate 6,465, forward strand.
CGCCGACGGTTCGCTTTGCTCCCTCGCGCCAGCCCAATATCTGGTACCATCGGCAGGCCAAATGTTGTCTCTTTTCTCCAAAATTTGGAATTGCCTCGAGTAAAAAGTCAAGGAAATACAGTTTCTACTAGTGGAATCTGCTGCTTGGACAGTTGCATTTTGTTTTTGGCGCGCAGTTCAGTGTCTTTCCATATTATACAAAAAAATAACAAAAAGAAAACATTTAAAAATAAAAAGTACAATGCAAATTAAAAATTTTGAGGGAAATTTTCTTGGGATACACTCAGGGCAATCGATATTTGGGAGAAAAGAGCTTTACTTTAGGCCTGCCGATGGTACCTGTAATTTTCTCAACTTGAATTACACAAAAATTAAAGTGAGTCCATGAGAAGGATTTGAACCTCCATGTTTAATTTAGCAGTCCAATTGCTTACACCTCTACACCACTGGTGCATTTGACACCTTATTTAACTGAAAAGCTTAATACCTGAGGCCCAGGGAACCGGGGAAGGGGGGTGGGGGGAAAAATGAATACCCACAATCGTCCATTGAATAGATGCGGAGGAGGAGAAGGAGTTCGGACAAATGGTTTTGACTGATTTTCTAATGATTGCTGCAAGTTTAAGGTGATTTCTCGCGAGTTTTGGACAATTTGATGATGCTCTTTCCAATCCAAAAAGAATCAGAACGATTGAACGATTGAAGCCTTATCAATTTTAAGATCTAGCAATAACCCCAAAAACGTACACCTGGGTCGAAAAAAAAGGCTGGGCGCTAACTTTCGCCTGAAAAAGGCTAACTTAAGTCTTTGTATTTGTTCGTTTGTTTATTATCCGACAAAAATTGGTTTACAATGTTCTGATAATCAAAAATTACAAAATTGGCTTAAGTTCCTCAATCCTCTTGCATGTCCTATATGAGGCTGGGTAGGAAAACAGCATAGACAGATCACGCGAATAGACAGAAACAGCAGATATAGCTGAAAAGGTTAGGAAAAGATGAGAAGAGCATACAAGAGCTAAGGAAAGAAAAATTAAAAAATTCATTGATTCATTTAAGAGAGCTTTACTGAGAAAGTCGAAAGTCTCAGAAACGTGGTTGCCCAAAAATTTTTACCCCCCTTTTTTATATTTTTTTTCGAAACTAGACACAATTCTAAGACTTTTGGTGGCCTGTGAGTGGTCAAAACCTGAAATTCGATTTTTAGCAAATTTTTTAACTTTCAAAAATGACCAAAATTTTAACTGCCCATAACTCATTTTCTTCTCAACCAATTTTAATGATTCTACTACCATTCGAACCGCCTTGACGAGAAGAATATTTTGTTTTTTTTGACCAACTTTCTACGATCAAGTGCAGCTGAGCTATTTGCAAAAAACCGATTTTCCGGTGTTCAAAATCTTAAAAAATTTTCAATTTCAATTTTTAAAACTCGATTTTGCGACAACGGCACCCAGATTTTCTTAAAAATCAGATAATTTTACCCATATGGACCAACGGAAAATTTTGTAGACCCTGCACCACGAGAGATATTTGAGGTCGAAAATGAGAACTCACATTATGTTATAGCATAGGCAAAAAATGGCCGAAAATTTTACTGTCTCAAAATTGCATTTTTTTTGCCCTGAAAAAATTCAACAGACCTATATCCGTCTTGCTACGTGGTTTTTAGCATCAGTTCTAACGATTGAGCAGGAAAACTTTTAAATTTTTTTCTCCTATGCTATAACATAGGCAGTGTTGTAGGATAGGGAAAAACAATGTCAAAGTTCGCACATGTAAATATCAAAACTTGGGCTAAAAACCACGTAGCAAGACGGATATAGGTCTGTTAAATTTTTTCAGGGCAAAAAAATGCAATTTTGAGACAGTAAAATTGTTGGCCATTTTTTGCCTATGCTATAACATAGGGCCATAATGTGAGTTCTCATTTTCGACCTCAAATATCTCTCGTGGTGCAGGGTCTACAAAGTTTTCCGTTGGTCCATATAGGTAAAATTATCTGATTTTTAAGAAAATCTGGGTGCCGTTGTCGCAAAATCGAGTTTTGTTATTGAAATTGAAAATTTTTTAAGATTTTGAACACCGGAAAATCGGTTTTTTGCCAATAGCTCAGCTGTACTTGATCGTAGAAAGTTGGTCAAAAAAAACAAAATATTTTTCTCGTCAAGGCGGTTCGAATGGTAATAGAATCATTAAAATTAGTTGAGAAGAAAATGAGTTATGGGCAGTTAAAATTTTGGTCATTTTTGAAAGTTAAAATTTGTTAAAATCGAATTTCAGGTTTTGACCACTCACAGGCCACCAAAAGTCTTAGAATTGTGTCTAGTTTCGAAAAAAAATTTAAAAAGGGGGGTAAAAATTTTTGGGCAACCAACTTTTGAACCTCTCAATAAAGCTCTCTTAAGCAAAGAAAATTAATAAAGCCAAATTGCTCAGCTAACAATAGCGTTCGGCATTGTTTGATTTCCGGCATAACTTTTGCTTCACCCAAGCGTGGATCTCAAATGTTCATATTGTTCAAGATTTCTGAACAGGTAAATTAGACCTTAGGATTTCCCATAGCATGAAAGCTGAACACCGCGACAGCCAGGCCAACGTTGAGGCCGAAAACGGTTGCGTAAAGGCCGACATTGGCCTGGTACACCGCCAGCCCGCCCACCAGCCAAGATCCCAGCGATGTGCCCAGCACAAGAACCAAATCCTTTTGGTTGGTCCTGCGATTTTTTTTGAGATAGAAAATAGTATAGAATATTGAACAGAGCTGCAACAATGCTGCTGTACGTTGGTTGGCATCAGCGTCGGGTCGAAGAGGTCGATCCATCTCAATTCCACCAGCCTCGATCAAAATTGCTGTCACCACTGATAAGGCAACCACGGGACCCAGCGAGGCTGTGGATAATATGCTTCGTTTGGCATTTCTATGACCTAAATTGGGATTGCTAACCAAAGAACACATGGTGACCGAAATTGAGCCAACAAGACCAGTGACTGGCAAAGTCTCCATGAAAGAACACTGCAGATGCTCCCGTCCAAACGGCTGGCAGAACCTATGACCAGTCATGTGAATAGAGATGGTCATAGTGAAGGATGAATTAGATGCTAAACCCATCCAATGACTGTTAATTGACGCTTGTTTAGGACGCCACCAACTCCAATGTAGCTGCTGGTGATGGCAAAAGCCTGGAAGGCTTCAAGAGCCATGAAGGTAAAGCTGGAAAGGAAGAGCCACTGAAGGGCTATCGCAACCAACTCGCAGGGCACCTTCAATCACACCTTTTGCAGTGCCTGTGCCATGAATTGAGTGCAAAAGCAACTTCTGCATCCACTCGATCGCGCATGGTGAGAACCAGCAAATGCGCCAGCAACAAAGCCACCTCCTCGTTGCAGTGAATGAACCGCTCTACTGAAGGATCACTGAAACTTGTCAATATAAGGGAATTTCAAGCGGAACATTTCATTTAAAATGAGCTGCCTGCAAAAGCAATGAATGGAGGAGGAACTTAGCAGTCAATAAATCTTGCAGATAGGGATAGGACTTGTCAAAAGCAATGAATGGACGGGGAATTTAGCGGTCCTGAAATCTTGCAGATGGTGCTTTTCAAATGATAGGAATAAGACTGACCGAACGATCAGAGCATGGGCCAGTAGGGTCACGGCCATGACGGAGACAAGAGTGGCGCAGCCAAGTGTTTGTAGGATGCTGGCAGCTGTCTTTTCCAGGCCTGTCATGGGAAACTCTGGAGTAGTGGACGTCGGAGTGGTGTCTCTCTGTTCCTCCGTACTAACGGCGGCTGCACTGCTGCTGCCACTCACATACATGCCCTTCCTCGCATACCTGTGACAGCCCATATTTCCTTGGAATCGCCCCAATCTCTCATTCATGATTTGTCGTCGTTTTTAAAAATTTATGTTCAATCGTCAATTTCTGTAAATACAAACCAAAGGGCAATTTTGCCAGCCAGGTCTGGCGGCAGGCGCACTTTGGGGATGTCGTATTTGAGGCGCAGGAATCGCTGCTCCGGCGGCGGCGGCTCCATCGGCTCTGCGTCCAGCCAGTCGATGAAGGCCTCCGAGTTGTTCTGCTCCAGCTTTAAATGCATCCTATCCATTTCCATTCATCACTCAGTGGACCAAGGTCAAAAATTACCTCATCGCGAACTGACCTGGGAACTTTGTGTTCCGCAAAACGTTCCAGTGCTTGCACTGCACCCAGCAGCAAATTGACCGCGAACCAATCGTCCAACTGGAAGCACTCGAATACCTCTTGAAGGCAAAGCACAAAATTAGCACTAGCCTTCTCTATCAAGGGCAGGGGTATGTCCCAGATGGCTGCAGCAACTTGAAAGCGGTGGTACTGACTTTTACTGGTGGCAAAGTCGAGTTTATGGATCCACTCCATAAGCGGGGCGTAGTTGCCCTTGTCTGCCTCATCCACGAACTGAAATGATTCCAGCTATTCGTTCGTGCAAAATTCAAAGATAAATTCACCTCTTTTGGAATGTCATCCCTTTCCGCCATGTTGAGCATGCGTCGAAGTTCAGCCAACGCCTCTTTGCTGAGTTTTGAATGGGATGGAGGAGATGGAGATTTTGTAGGGGATGGCTTTTGGAAATATAGGTCGCTTGTAGTTTCTAGCTGTTCAGGCGAAATTGTTGTTTTACGCAACTGCTCATCATTTGAATTTGGTGAGGTGGGTGGCTTTTGAACACGATGTTTGGCGCTTTTACTAGTTCCGCCAGTAGATCTCGTTGCAGGTGATACAGATGTTGATAATGTTAGTGTAGTGGTAAAAGTTGACAAAGCGGTAAACATTGCAGAAGTGGTTGATGCTGATGATAAAGTTGATGTGTGGGGAATTTTGGATGTGGTAAAAGGTGATAAGTCGGTAGAATAAGTTGATGTTGCAGCAGTGGTATGAGCAGCTGAAGAAGTTGATGTTGCAGGAAATGTAGAAGAAATGGATGTTAATGCGGTGGCAGAAGTGGAAAGTGTTGAAGTGGTAGAAGTTTTGTCAGAAGCTGAAGAAATAGTGAAAGATGATATGGTAACAGAGGATGTAGCTTTTGTATAAGTTGTGAATGTTGTATATGCTATAGCAGTGGTAGATCTTGTAGATATGGTAGATGGTGTAGAAAGGGAAGATGTTGTAGAAGTGGTAGATGTTTTAGAAGCAGATGTAATAGAAGTAGTAGATGTTGTAGAAGTGGTAGATGTGGAAGTGGTAGATGTTGTAGAAGTGGTAGATGTTGTAGAAGTGGTGACTATTGTTAAATTGGTAGATGTTGTAGAAATGAAAGATGGTGTAGAAAAGGTAGATGGTTTAGAAGTGGTTGATGTCTTAGAAGTGGTAGATTGAGTAAAAGTGGTAGATATTGTAGCAAAGGTAGATTTTGTAGAAGTAGTGGATGTTGTAGATGTTGTAGAGGTGGTAGATATTTTAGAAGTGGTAGATGGTGTAGATGTGGTAGATGTTTTAGAAGTGGTGGATGTTGTAGAAGTGGTAGGTGTTGTAGAAATGGTAGATGTTGTAGAAGTAGTAGTTCTTGTAGAAATGGTAGCTGTTGTAGAAGTGGTAGATCTTTTAGAAGTGGTAGATGTTGTAGAGGTGATAGAAGGTGTAGAAGTGGTGGATGTTGTAGAAGTGGTAGATGATGTAGAAATGGTAGCTGTTGTAGAAGTGGAAGATGGTGTAAGTGTAGTAGATGTTGCAGAGGTGGTAGATGTTTTTGAAGTGATAGATGGTGTAGATGTGGACGTAGTGGATGCCGTAGAAAGAAGTGGTAGATGTTGTAGAAGTGGTAGATATTGTAGAAGTGGTAGATGTTGTAGAAGTGGTAGATGTTGTAGAAATGGTAGGTGTTGTATAAATGGTAGCTGTTGTAGAAATGGTAGATGTTGTAGAAATGGTAGGTGTTGTAGAAGTGGTAGGTGTTGTAGAAATGGTAGATGTTGTAGAAGTGGTAGATGTTGTAGCAGTGGTAAATGATGCAGAAGTGGTGGATCTTGTAGAAGTGGAAGATGTTGTAGAAGTGGTAGCTGTTCTGGAAATGGTAGGTGTTGTAGAAGTGGTAGGTGATGTAGAAATGGTAGCTGTTGTAGAAGTGTAAGATGGAGTAATAGTAGTAGATGTTTTTGAAGTGGTAGATGTTGTAGCAGTGATGGATGTTGTAGAAGTGGTAGATGTTGTAGCAGTGGTAAATGATGCAGAAGTGGTGGATCTTGTAGAAGTGGAAGATGTTGTAGAAGTGGTAGCTCTTGTAGAAATGGTAGGTGTTGTAGAAGTGGTAGGTGATGTAGAAATGGTAGCTGTTGTAGAAGTGGAAGATGGAGTAAGAGTAGTAGATGTTTTTGAAGTGGTAGATGTTGTAGCAGTGGTGGATGTTGTAGAAGTGGTAGATGTTGTAGCAGTGTTAGAAATAGCTGGAGAAGTTGATGTCTTAGGAGTATTAGAGTTGATAGAAGGATATGTCGCAGAAGCGGTATAAGTTGTGTCAATAGTTGCAGAAGTGGTAAAAGATGGTGTGGTAATAGGAGAGGTAAATGGTAAAGAAGTGGTGTGAGCAGCAGAAGTGGTAGAAGTTGTGTAAGACGATGTGGTGGTGGAAGGCGGGAGGCAAAGTGAGTTGAACACTGCATCCCAGTGGGCAGCTGGCTCCGTTGCGTTCCCTGCTTTGCAGGTATAGTTCGTCTCTCCATGCAACTTCAAGTCCGACAGTCTTTAACCATAGAGAAATGAATTTTTACTAAGTACAAAGCTAGTGGCTCAATCGTCTATGTTTTTGAACAAATGCCCTAAAGATTAATCTGGATGATCCTTATAGCCCACTTAAAATGATGAGAAAGTGAGCGGGAATAAATTGAAACATAAAAATCGCAACTCTGTGCCCAGAATCGCACTGTACGCTGAGCTGGTGTTCAATTGGTTGCTCTCCCAAATGAGTGTAGTAGTCGGTAAAGTTGCCGCTTCCATCGGGCAGACGACTCCCATTGGCCAGCGCTGGGTGCAACGCCGTGTCTTTGCAGCCACAGCCTCAATCACACCCGTCAACGGTAACCTCACAGTAAGCTTCAAGTGATATACTGGGATAGCTAAGGTTGGTGCAGGCAAACGAGAAGTCCACAGTGGTGAAGGAAGCTGGGCGCAACAGCATTATCACTTTCTGGATCGATAGGTAGAGTCCATAGGTGGCCCTTCAAATATTACGTCTCCTTCATTTCTCCTGCTAAGCCTGATGATACCAGTAAAGATGACGATATTCATCCCGATCGCAGGAGCCCAAGTGATAGGCCCCAGTGAATAGGGAGGTGTAGCAGAGATCGGAGCCGGCATACCACCAGCCGCCGCCCTCCCCTACCTTCAGTTTTGCGGCGGTCTAGTCAGCGCATGAAAAGAGCAGTTACAAACCGTTGCTGCACAGTCTGTATACGGACCTGCGTCCATGGTGCTGAACTGGGCCAGCTTGTGCAGGCTAAATCCGTCCCGGAGGCCTCAAAAATGTCAAAAGTCTACAATTTGTCGAAAACTGGTAATCTTGCCTGGAGGCTGGGCAAGGAATTGTTTGTAGTTAAGCTGGTAGGCCGGAAAGGCGGTAAGAGTGAAGTTTCGAAGGATAAAAGAATGAGGACAGCCTTGGGCGCTGTCGGGCCACATCTGGACAAGCAGGTCTTGCGCTACCGAGCCGTTGGCCAAGCTCTCCGCATACTTCAGCCCTAAGAAAGAAAAATTCACAGAGGATGCTGCGTGTTTAGAGAGGATACTGTGCACCTAGCCAATGCTCGCCAGCTGGCAGCCCGAATCCTTGCTGGTAGTCATTGAAAAGTCGATTGAATTGGACCGAACCGTTGAATCGCTTCATGAAGACCTGGAAGTTTAGACTGGCTGTCCAGAAGTGGGAAGCATATGCTCGAAAATAAAGGTGAGCACCGTCCATCCCCCGCCAGAGGTTTCCATGTCGCAGTAGACGCTCTTTCTGGGGCAGGCAGCGCGCAAGACACAGTCCGCCTGCTCCCGGATGTCGTACAGGCCGCTGGTGGCGTTGACGTTGATGCTTTTGATCTCGGCGCAGTCCAACGGGAGCGCCGGCTCACAGGTGGCATTCAAAGCGCTGTTCCAGGCCCCGCCGCGGTAGCAGACGTAGTGCCCGTGGCCCACCAGCTGCCGAGCAGCAGCAATATTAGATGAAGAAAGCAGAAAAGAGAAAGCACCGCAAAGCCTGGGTCGCAAGCGACGCTGAGGTTGAGGCCGACGGCTATTTGGATCCTTTTGTCGAAGGTGAAGCCACGAAGTCGGCCGTTGCCTGTAGGAAGAATGGCTGCCCAGCCTGCAGGGACCTCGCTTACGTTCACAAAGAGACCCGCTGCTAGGTTGCTCAATTCGCAGTAGCATTCTGCAACTTTTCCAGCTTGGCTTCGCAACAAACGAAATTCATGGCTGCCAGAGAATTTTTATGGCAACAGTTAGATATAGAAGAAATTCTAAATGGTATCGGAGCTGAGGCAACCAATGTTTTGCCCCATGTTTTTAACTAGATTTGAAATGGTTGTGTTCAACTTCAAGTGTGTCCATTATGATGGGCAACAATGATACCAATCTGGCTTCCCAAGATCTCTTGTAAAATGCCAGATTCAAAGAAAAATCCCAAATATTTTAACTTTCTAAACTCTGTGAAAGAAATTGTAGAAGAATTTTGAGAGGTTTCGGAGCTGAGTCCACAAAGGTTTGACCCCATGTTGTCAACTATTGAATTATGACAGTTGGTCAAAAGTGGTCACCGGATGAAGTGTACGAAATTCCTGCTAGTAGCTCAAAACTGAGCCCCAAAACTGACCCTTTAAAAACTTTTCTCTCCCACAAGGCTTTTTCAATTTAGAGGTTGAATTCTAAAATATGTTTTTACGCGAGAATTTGATTTCCGAGCATGCGAAAGCGAGGTCGCCGGTGGCGCTGAAGCTGGCCGGACGCAGTTTCATGGACACTTTCTCCAACCGCAGATATTCTTTGAAGACGTTCCTCAATCAACTGAATGTAGGTGAGGGACGGATTAAGGGGCAATGGCGAGAAACTGATACCACCAAAGCCCTGTCCAAGGCCACTCCTGGGTGCAAGCTTCGTGGACATACTTCCCCGTCAGTAGCATGCTGTAGCAGCAGCCATGCCACCATCCACCTAAGATCAACAGTACGGATCAAATGTAATGTTTAAGAGACTAATGTAGGCTAAGATACTCTAATATAATGTTAAGCAAATCGCCCCCGGTTGAGAATGGGGCTTCTAATTGAAAAAGGTTTCATGCACTATGCGCAGAAACGTTCTTATTACACAAGGTATTCTTGGCTGTTGCCAAGATGCGCGGCCTTTGTTCCAGAAAATAAGCTAAGCAATTTCTTTTAACTGCTTTAAGATACTGCCGCAGCAAACGTATCTGCCAAATATAAGCTGAGTTTATTGAAAAACCATTAATTTATGGATGTGCGAATTTTTGAAACATCAAGATTTTAGGTTTTTGACTATAAATCAAGAAATAATAAATGTGTCGAAAAATTCCATTATCAACTTCAATATATCACCATTAGAGACGTACATGCCAAAATTCAACTGATTTCATTGAAAAACCATCGATTTATGGATGTTCAAATTTTTGAAACATCAAGAATTTAGGTTTTTGGCTATAAACTGAGAAATAACAAATATTTCGGAAATTCCTTTTGCCAGCTTCAAGATAGCACCTCGACGGACGTACCTGCTAAAAATCAGCCAATTTCGTTGAAAAACCAGTGATTTATGAATTTTCGTACTTTGAAACATCAAAAAATTGAGTTTTGAGCAAAAATCGAAAAATTACGTCGAGTCCAAAAAATGACCTGGAGATATCACCCAGGCGGACTTTCATGCAAAAAATCAGCCAATTTCGTTGAAAAACCAGTGACTTATGAATTTTCGTACTTCGAAACATCAAAAAATTGAGTTTTGGGCGAAAATCGAAAAATTACGTCAAGCGCAAAAAATGGCCTGGAGATACCACCCAGGCGGACCTTCATGCAAAAAATCAGCCAATTTGGTTGAAAAACCGCGGAGGCCGGGCCCCGGAATGACATATATATATATATATATACTAGTAATATAGGTCAGTGGGCGCGCTTCGCGCGGCCACATTTAGTTTAGACCAGTTCCAAACGAACCTTAAAATAGCTCACAACGAAAACGAACCTCAAAAGGATTTCTTAATGTATAAAACAATGTAAAAAAAAATAAGCGTATTGGGAATGAATATGAAGCATTTTAACACTTCTTTGTGGCCTTTAAAATTCCAGTGGAGTGTGAAATTTTAAAAACTTCTATCAATGCAAGACAATTTGAGGTCAACATAACATTGCCTGCTGTTGCCTGCACCAAGATTTCCTTGCGTTTTTTTGTCTTGAAGAATTACTTGAATCATTCCAAAAACATTGGGCCCCTGGGTAGGCCAGAAATCAAAAAATTGGCATCTGTAAATCCCTTTTTTTTCAAATTTTTTACTAAAATTTTTTAAAACTAATTGATGGATTTTAAGTAGAACTGTTGTAGCTTCAATTTAAAAAAAAATTCCGGCAGAAAATGTTGAAAATTGGAGGAGCTATGAAGTTCCAAAGTCAAAAAATGTCCAAAAGTTGCAAAAATCAAAACGTTTTTGATTGTTTCATATTTTTATTATTTTCTGTGCATTGATAACCCCAAATAATTTTGAATAACTCGTCAAGACTGATTCATAGAGCTATCATATGCCAGTATAAGTAAAGAATTCAGGGAGCCCCGAGACCCCTCCCAAAATGGCATCACGCGTATTATATAAGATATACTAGTAATATGGGTCAGTGGCCGCGCTTCGCGCGGCCACACTTTTCAATACTTCACAGCACATGAAATATTTATTTTTTGATTTCAGTAACTGATGTCAATTGTTTACAGGCATCAAGCATAATCGCTGAAAAAAATTTAGTACTACAGCTCAGCAAAGGTCAGCATTTTTAGTTCCAACAGAATTTAAAGCTCCACGGATTAGAATGGAAAATTATAAAGATCAATGACTGTAAGCATCGCTAAGAGTCAACGTCGCATTGAACATCTGCATATCCCTAATAATGCACAACTTTCAACATCAGCTCACTGAGTAGGGCTAAAATCGCGAAAATTGACTTCACTCAAAGAGATTTTTTAATGTAATAGTTTCAAAAACTTGAAAAAGTAAATGAGTTATCTTAAACAGAATTGTTTTGCCTTGAATTTAAAAAAAAGTCCGCCAGAAAAAGTTAAGAATTAAATGAGCTACAAATGAGTAAAGTCAAAAAAGAGGCAAAAATGGCGAAATTCGACACGTTTTCAATCATAATTTGTTTTTAAGGAAAAACCGCGAGGACCGTAAAGCATATTTTTCCAAACTTTCCGAGATCTATCCAAAATCCTATCATATGCCTGGATAGACTTAGAAACCATGCCACCCGAGGTACCCCCCTAAAATGGCATCACCCATATTATATAAGACTAGGTTGAGCTTCGCCGTCGCCTACGGCGACTATTGGCATAATACTTGAAGAATAAATTATGCTGAAAATTCCTTAAAAACTTAAAAAGGTAGCAAATGAGTCACTATATTGGGTACAAATGGCCACAATGAGGAGGGGTGGAAAAGCTGGCAGTTGAGCTTTGCCATCGCCTATGATGACTGTATAGAACTATCTACAGAATTTATAGAAGCCAAGAATATAAAGTTTTTTAAAATGATTAGGGGAGCAAGCTTTTGGGGAGGGCAACGGCTAAAAATAGTTGTAGGCATAATTGTACTAAATCTAAGTTATTTTTTGATGACTACTTATTTCAGGCATCTTTGAAAACGCGGGGTTCATGTTGAAAGAGTTTGATAGAGGGATGCAAATGGTTGAGGGAGGAGGACAAAAGGCTTGAGGGGGGCAGGTGGCTGGGAGCAGGCTGGGGAATCACGGCTGAGGAGGCTAATTGTTGTAATGGTTATTATCGTTGGTGGGACGAAAGTCCCAATATTTATTCAGGTACATTTCCATGATTCCCCAACTGTATGGATACTTTTGTTTAATGTCTGTTTTGTTTAATGTTTAATGTTGTGAAATTTTGGTCCAATTCGTTGAGCTTCGCCGTCACCTATGGCTGCTACAATAATTGCTCTCCATTTGGAGGGGGGGGTGAATTGTGCAAATTCTGGTAATTCTGAAAATGATTGGATAAAAAGAGGCAAATACTTAGGCAAAGGCAAAGAGGGGGCAATGGCTTGGTGAGAGGGAACGGCTGAAAGCTGAGGCGCTAACTGTTGAATATATTTGGTTTAGCATTACTAAACTTCATTTGAAAGAAAATTTTTGTACTGAAAATCACGTACGGCAATATTTTTACTCAAATATGAGTGGGGGTATGAATATGAAGAAATTTAGTTAAGTTAATAGGGAGGCTAATGCTTAGGTTGGGGCAAACGGTTGAGGGAGCAAACGGGTGGGTGACAAACGGCTGGGGAGGGTGGGCAAACAGCTGGGGACTGGGGGTGGGAACGGCTGGGAGGGCGATTGAGAGTATGGCTGTTGGATAAAGGCTGATGAGCTAACTGTAGAATATTACTACAATTTATGTTGTGAAACATTTGTGCTGGAAGTCCTTTAGTGCATTACGTGCGTTTGAAGTTTTTTGGGCCATTTCAACCAAAATTCCGGGGGGGGGGGGTTATCAAACAGCTGGGGGGAATAACGGTGAGGTATTTGGGGTCGGATGGGCAAGGAGACAATTGCGTGGAAGTTGGTATAGCCCAATGAAGCGAGGGTTGGTTGGTTGGAATGTAGCATGAAGGCAAGGGTTTGGAGGTTTTCATGGTACACAATTTCAAGGGTGTTGGAAGTAAGCCCACATGCAAATTGAAAAAAATGGTAATAGGGTACTTTGAAAATAAAAAAAAATACGTGGAAAAATGAAGTGGTGAAAAACCGCATTTCAAAATGTTCATGGGTCAAAGGTTACAAAGATGAAAAAAGTTGGAAAAATGATTGAAAACGGAAAAATCTTTTGTTAAAAATTATTAGAAAGAATGACTTTGAGGGTTTAGTGTGGGCGGCTAGTGTTTGGGCAAAGCCATGTGGTGAATTGGAGGGGATAATTGTTTGGGCTGCATGGATCCCGCTACACGGGTGCTCAGCTTTTTTCATGCATATGCCTCTTTTTTGGTCTAACGACTCTTTTGAGGATCCCCCCACCCACACCAGGTGAATGCAACAGCAAACACCTGGCTGTCCTCATGGGACTTCAAAGATTAGGCACCCAACCCAAGTGTGCACCCAAGGGTTAAGTTGCCAAAGTGGTTCGAGGCTTAACTGTTTGGGAATATTTATGTTTAATGACTGAAATTTTTCCCTCCTGGGTAGCCTGGAAGCCTGCGCAGATCTTAAACCAAGATAAGGCTCACATTTTCGAGATTTTGAGCACTTTCCCGAAATTTGTGCAAGCTCTGCATGGGTCTATCGTTTTGCCCGTCCCCGAATTGCCCCAGAAATATCTTAAAATCTTCGCTAGAAGCTGTCCCCAGACTGCGCAAAAGGCCGGAAGAAAACAGGGCCTTCCTCTATTATATATATAGACTAGGTTGAGCTTCGCCGTCGCCTACGGCGACTAAATGGAACCAGCTACAAAAATTGCACTCAAATATCTTGTGGGAATAAATGTGCTAAAGTTTAGCTAGGCTTTTATAGTTTTTAAATTGACATGAATATCCACTAAAACACGGGAGGATTGGGTAAGCCTAAATAGGCCTGTAAAAGCATCCAGCATCCACCGCCCTACTTTGCTTCTTTGAATATCCAATGATACATGGGAGGATGAGGTGAGCCTAAATAGGCCTGTAAAAGCATCTGGCATCCACGGCCCTACTTTGCTTCCTTGAATATCCAATGATACATAGGAGGATTGGGTGAGCCTAAATGTGCCTGTAAAAGCATCCAGCATCCACCGCCCTACTTTGCTTCTTTGAATATCCAATGATACATGGGAGGATGGGGTGAGCCTAAATAGGCCTGTAAAAGCATCTAGCATCCACCACCCTACTTTGCTTCCTTGAATATCCAATGATACATGGGAGGATTGGGTGAGCCTAAATGTGCCTGTAAAAGCATCCAGCATCCACCGCCCTACTTTGCTTCTTTGAATATCCAATGATACATGGGAGGATGGGGTGAGCCTAAATAGGCCTGTAAAAGCATCTGGCATCCACCGCCCTACTTTGCTTCCTTGAATATCCAATGATACATGGGAGGATTGGGTGAGCCTAAATGTGCCTGTAAAAGCATCCAGCATCCACTGCCCTACTCTGCTTCTTTGAATATCCAATGATACATGGGAGGATTGGGTGAGCCTAAATAGGCCTGTAAAAGCATCTGGCATCCACCGCCCTACTTTGCTTCCTTGAATATCCAATGATACATGGGAGTATTGGGTGAGCCTAAATATGCCTGTAAAAGCAACTGGCATCCACCGCCCTACTTTGCTTCCTTGAATATCCAATGATACATGGGAGGATTAGGTGAGCCAAAATAGGTCTGTAAAAGCATTTGGCATCCACCGCCCTACTTTAAGGAAGTAGCTACATAAATTATATCTGGTACCATCGGCAGGCCAAATGTGGGACTCTTTTCTCCAAATTTTGCAATTGCCTCGAGCAAAAAGTCAAGGAAATACATCTACTACTAGTGGAATCTGCTGCTTGGACAGTTGCATTTTGTTTTTGGCGCGCAGTTCAGTGTCTCTTTCCATGGGCGCCCAAAAACAAAATGCAGATGACGCAGCAGATTCCACTAGTAGTAGATGTATTTCCTTGACTTTTTGCTCGAGGCAATTGCAAAATTTGGAGAAAAGAGTCCCACATTTGGCCTGCCGATGGTACCAGATATTTCTTCCACTTTTAATATATTATAAAATGTATAAATACTAATTTTATATTGTTGGTTATATTTTAATTTATATTTTATTCGATATATAAAGAATAATAAATAAAAAACTTGTTCAAAAAATATAGCAAAAAAATATTTAAAATTGAAAAATATACAATGCAAACTTATTGGCAACTTTTTTTTTGCGAAATTTTCTTGACTTATACCTAGGTCAATCGATTTTTGGCAAAAAATAGTTTTATTTTTGGCCTGGCGATGGTACCAGTTGTTTTCCCAACTTTAATACACAAAATAAAAATGAATGCCTGACAAGGATTCGAACCTTCCAATTTTGTCCATCTGCCCAATCGCTTACACCACTACACCACTGGTGCATATAGCTACTTAGATTAACTGAAGAACTCAATACATGAGGCCCAGGGACCCGGGGAAGGGTGGTGGGGGGAAGAACTGAATACCTACTATCGTCCATTGAATAGATGCGGAGAAGAAGAAGAAGGAGGAGGAGGAGGAGGAGGAGGAGTTCGGACAAATGGTTTTTTGCATTTTTCATAGTAAAACAAATAGTTTTTTGCAAAAGTCAAAAGATAAACTGTAGTCAATTCGATGTTGCTCTTTCCATTGCAAAAAGAATTAAAGCAATTGAAGCTTTCTGTGACGAGCAGCAGCCTTATCAAAATTAAGATCTAGCAATAACCCTCAAAACATACACCTGGGTCGAAAAGAGGGGCTGGGCGCTGACACTCCGCTAAAGCTATGTTCGCGCCAGCCCAATATATGGTACCATCGGCAGGCCAAATGTGGGTCTCTTTTCTCCAAATTTTGTAATTTCCCCGAGCAAAAAGCCAAGGAAATACATCTACTACTAGTGGAATCTGCTGCTTGGACAGTTGCATTTTGTTTTTGGCGCGCAGTTCAGTGTCTCTTTCCATGCGCGCCCAAAAACAAAATGCAGATGACGCAGCAGATTCCACTAGTAGTAGATTTATTTCCTTGGCTTTTTGCTCGAGGAAATTACAAAATTTGGAGAAAAGAGACCCACATTTGGCCTGCCGATGGTACCATATATTTCTTCCACTTTTAATATAGTATACAAGGTATTCTCGGCTATTGCCAAGATGCGCGGCCTTTGTTCCAAGTAAGCAACGTTATAACTGCATAAGAATCACTTCTAGTCAAAATCAGCTGGTCAGCTTCAAAAGCCTTAAACATATGCTTGTTTGAATTTTTGAAACATCAAAATTTTATGTTTTTGACCACAAAGCGAAATATTACAAATTTGTTTCATAAAATCCTTTTAACAGCTTCAAGACACCACCTAAACAACCATAACTGCCAAAATTGAGTTAATTTTATAGAAAAACTAGGGATTAATAGATGTTTGAATTTTTGAAACATCAAGATTTTGGTCTTTTGACTATGAATCAAGAAATAATAAATATTTCAAAAATTCCTTTTGCCAGCTTTTAAATGTTACTGAGGCGGACGTATCTGCCAAAAATCAGCTAATTCCACTGAAAAACCAGTGATTTAGGATTTTTCGTATTTTGAAACATCAAAAAATTGAGTTTTGGGTGAAAATCAAAAAATTTCGCCAAGCCCTAATAATGGTGCCAAGGCATCACCAAGGTGGACTTTCATGCAAAATTTCAGCTAATTTCATGGAAAAACCAGTGATTTACGATTTTTAGTGTCTTGAAACATCAAAAAATTGAGTTTTGGGCGAAATTCAAAAAATTACACCAAGCGCCAAAAATGGTCCCGAGGCACCGCCTAGACGGACCTTCATGCAAAAAATCAGCCATTTTCGTTGAAAAACCGAGGAGTACGGGCCTCGGACACACACATATATATATATATATATATGCGGAAAGACGGACGCAAAAATGAGGTAACTGGTTAAGCTGGCCTTGGCCGCCCGCCGCTTCGGGCAGGGCGCCAGAGCTCCTCCGGCCTCCGGGCATGGGTGCTACGGCCCCTAAGCTTTGCCTAGCATGCTTCGCATGCTAGGCTACGCTCCGGGGCCTCCGCACCCATGCCCTCCGGCCTCTGGAGCTCTGACTGCCCTGCCCTCCGCGGCAGGCGGCCTGCGGCCACGCAAAAATGTATAAATTCTAATTTTATATTGTTGGTTAAATATTTAATTTTTATTTTATTCGATATATAAAGAATAAAAATTAAAAATAACTTGTTCAAAAAATATAACAAAAAAATATTTAAAATTGAAAAATACAATGCAAACTTATCGGCAACTTATTTTTTTGAGAAATTTTCTTGACTTATACTTAGGCCAATCGATTTTTGCGGGAAAAATAGGTTTATTTTTGGCCTGGCGATGGTACCAGTTGTTTTCGCAACTTTAATGCACAAAAATAAAAATGAATGCCTGCCAAGGATTCGAACCTTCCAATTTCGTCCATCAGCCCAATTGCTTATACCACTACGCCACTGGCGCATATGGGTACTTAGATTAACTGAAGAGCTAAATACATGAGGCCCAGTGACCCGGGGAAGGGTGGTGGGGGGAAGAACTGAATACCTACTATCGTCCATTGAATAGATGCGGAGAAGAAGAAGAAGGAGGAGGAGGAGGAGGAGGAGGAGTTCGGACAAATGGTTTTTTGCATTTTTCATAGTAAAACAAATAGTTTTTTGCAAAAGTCAAAAGATAAACTATAGTCAATTCGATGTTGCTCTTTCCATTGCAAAAAGAATTAAAGCAATTGAAGCTTTATGTGACGAGCAACAGCCTTATCAAAATTGAGATCTAGCAATAACCCCAAAAACATGCACCTAGGTCGAAAAGAGGGGCTGGGCGCTGACACTCCGCTAAAGCTCCGTTCGCGCCAGCCCTATTTATGACCAGAAGTTGTATTGGTAATAGAAAGCTGGCAGCAGTAAGTAGTTTTACTCCAATTTATTTGGTTTTCTCCCACTATCCCCCAAAACGTATTTTGGACAATTGGATATTTCATTTGGGGGGAATAGTTGGATAAGTTTCCATTTGGCATGGGAGGGGGGGGATTGGATAAGTTTTCATTTTAGAGTGAGGGTAAGTAGTTTCGACAACGAAATTCTTTGAAAAATGCTGATGCCACCACAACCAAAAATTATATTGGGGGTTCAAAACGGTGCGCATACTTGCGCATATTCATAAAATAGCCTGGCAAAAATGATTATTATTGGTGATTTCTGAGGTTTTTCCTACATTTTTATTTTATAAATATTGTTTGCATCTGGGACACCAATTTTTGAAATATAAGGACCAAAATGGATCCAAAACAATAAAACTAAGTATAAAATAATAACAATATTTTTATAACAATATTTAACCAATTAAAAATCTAAAAAAACAATTAATTGGTGTAATTTTGAAGGCTGGGCTGAGTCAACAAGGTTAAAAGGGGCAAACGGCTCGGCTGGGGGGGGGGGGGGGGAAGCAGACTAATGATATACGAAGGCAAATGGTTGTGGGATTGAGAAAGCATCTATAAATTTGGAGGGAAAGATATTTGGATAAGATTTTATTTGCGGGAAGGCTCCAAATTTCACAAAAAATTCATAAAAGAATAAATCAATGCCGCATAATATAGCTGATTAAAATAATTTGTATTTGTTAAAAAAACCACTAAATTGCATAATTGTGCGTGGTTTTAAAATTGGCAACAATTACAAAATTTGTAGATATTTGGTGGTTTCCATTATTTGCATAAATTTGTTCCGCATCTGGGCACCCAAAATAGACTTTCATAGAATTAAAGAGAGAAAAAATAGAATTAAGTCCAATTTAGAAAAAATATTTTTCATATTTATTATACCTCATAGAAAATCAAAAAAATATTATATGAAGAAATGAGAAGGCAAACAGGATGGATTTGGGCTGCATGGATCCCGCTACACAGGTGCTCAGCTTCTTTCATGCATTAGCCGCTTTTTTGGTCTATTGGGAATTGGATTTGGGCTGCATGGATCCCGCTACACGGGTGCTCAGCTTTTTTCATGCATTAGCCTCTTTTATGGTCTTTTGACTCTTTTGTGGATCCCCCCACCCAGTGGCCAAATTACAGCCACACCAAGTGAATAGAACACCCGGCTGTCCTCAAGGGACTTCAAAGATTAGGCACCCAACCCGAATGGAATTATTTGTTTGGGATTATTTATGTCTAACGACTGAAACGTTGTCCAATTAGGTAGAGTCCCAAATCTGCGCAGTTCAAAAACATTGATAAAAGTCACATTTTCAACATTTTAAGCCCTTTCCCATGATCGCCACAAGCTGATTAACTCAAAAACGTGTTCCTGGCCCCTGATTTACCCAATAACACTCTTAACTCCTCACAGGAAGCATCCCCCATGGCGCGCCCCATGCTTACTAACAGGACAGGCTCCTCTATTATATCTGGTACCATCGGCAAGCCGAAAGTAAAGCTCTTTTCTCCCAAAAATCGACTGCCCCGAGTATAAAGCAAAAGAAATTTTCCTACTACTAATGGAATCTGCTTGTGGGGCATTTGCATTTTGTTTTCGCGCGCAGTTTTAAGACTCTTTTCATGCGCGCTCAAACAAAATACAGATGACACAGCAGATTCCATTAGTAGTAGGAAAATTTCTTTTGCTTTATACTCGGGGCAGTCGATTTTTGGGAGAAAAGAGCTTTACTTTCGGCTTGCCGATGGTACCAGATATTTCCTCAACTTTAAAAATACAAAAAATAAATTATGTCAATTTATGTACTTTATTTTTTATTGTTGTTTATATTTTAAGTTAAAATTTTATAAGATAAATAAAAAAAAAATAAATTCGTGAAATAAAATTAAAATAAAGAAAGTTTTGAAAATTAAAACAAATGCAAAAATTTCGGCAAACGAATATTTTTGGGAAATTTTTTTAGTTTTACACTTGGGGCAATCGATTTTTTGGGAGAAAATAGCTTTACTTTTGGCTTCCCGATGGTACCAGTTATTTCCAACTTAAAACTTTAGTAAAATAAAAGTTAAGCTGGAGATGGTTTCGAACCCACCAGTTAGATCCAGCAGCCAATCGCTCGCACCACTATGCCACTGGCGCATATGGCACAACATTTAACTGAAGGTTTATAAATAAGCAATAAATTCATGAGGCCAAAGGACGAGGGGAAAGGGTGGGGGGATGAAATGAATACCTACTCTCGTTCATTAGCAGATGCGAAGCAGCAGGGCAGGGAAGAGCAGGGCAGCAGGAGTTCGGACGGCAACTTGTTTTCGATTTTCTCCATCAAATCCAAACTTTTATGCTGCTTTTCGCGAGTACCCCCCATAATTCGATGTAGCCCTTTCCGTTGCAGCAAAAATCAGAGCAATCGGTGCTATCTGGGATGAGAAAAACGCTTATCAATTTTGAGATCTGGCAATAACCCTCAAAACATACACCTGGGTCGAAAAGAGGGCCTGGGCGCTGACGGTCGCTGCGCTCCCTCGCGCCAGGCCAATATATATGGACTAGGTTGAGCTTCGCCGTCGCCTACGGCGACTATTGGCATACTACGTGAAGAAAAAATTCTGCTGAAAATAGGCCTGGGTGAGCCTAAATAGGCCTGTAAAAGCACCTGGCATCCACCGCCCTACATGGGAGGATTGGGTGAGCCTAAATATGCCTGTAAAGGCATCTAGCATCCACCGCCCTACATGGGCGGATTGGGTGGGCCTAAATAGGCCTGTAAAAGCATCTGGCATCCACCGCCCTACATGGGAGGATTGGTTGAGCCTAAATAGGCCTGTAAAAGCATCTGGCATCCACCGCCCTACATGGGAGGATTGGGTGAGCCTAAATAGGCCTGTAAAAGCATCTGGCATCCACCGCCCTACATGCGAGGATTGGGTGAGCCTAAATAGGCCTGTAAAAGCATCTGGCATCCACCGCCCTACATGGGAGGATTTGGTGAGCCTAAATAGGCCTGTAAAAGCATCTGGCATCCACCGCCCTACATGAGAGGATTGGGTGAGGCTAAATAGGCCTGTAAAAGCATCTGGCATCCACCGCCCTACATGGGAGAATTGGGTGAGCCTAAATAGGCCTGTATAAGCATCTGGCATCCACCGCCCTACATGGGAGGATTGATTGAGCCTAAATAGGCCTGTAAAAGCATCTGGCATCCACCGCCCTACATGAGAGGATTGGTTGAGCCTAAATAGGCCTGTAAAAGCATCTGGCATCCACCGCCCTACATGGGAGGGTTGGGTGAGCCTAAATAGGACTGTAAAAACATCTGGCATCCACCGCCCTACATGGGAGGATTGGGTGAGCCTAAATAGGACTGTAAAAGCATCTGGCATCCACCGCCCTACATGGCTGCACCCACTATCCCCCAATGCGTTTTTTGGATAGTTGGATAAGATTTTATTTGGGGGAAGTAGTTGGATAAGTTTTCATGTGGCGTGGGGGGATTGGATAAGTTTTCATTTTGGGGGGGGGGCGGGGCCCTAATTGGATAAACTTTAATTTTGGGGAATAGTTGGATAAGTTTTTGGGGGCGATAGTTGGAATCAAAAAAATAGTTTTTATATATTTAAAGACGTTTAAAGCTCCTTTAAATTGGGGGGGGGGGGCAATTGGATAAGTTTTGGGAGGGGGGCAGTTGGAATCGAAAATAAGTTTTGATGCGTTTAAATAGGTTTAAAGCTCCTTTAACATTGGGGGGATAGTTGGGTAAGTTTTCATTTGTGGGGGATAGGTGGATGTTTTTGGGGGACAGTTGAAAAGTTTTGGGGGGGATAAATGGATAAGATTTCATTTGGAGGAGGGATCCATATTACAAAAAAATTCATAACAAAATAAAGCTGATGCTGGCGCATTAGGCCGCTTAATACAATTTGTGTTTATTAAAAAGCCACCAGAAAAAAAATATATTGGGGGTTCAAAACACTGCATACTTGTACGTGGTGTCTAAAAACTGGCAAAAATGGCAATTTTTGGAGATTTTTGGCGGTATTCCAATATTTCCATAATTTATGAATATGCCAAAATTTATGTATTTTTGAAATCTATTCCCCAAAGTGGACCCAAAATCAAAAAAAATAAAGCCAATTTTATAAAAATATTTTTTCATGATTTGTACCTCATTAAAAATCGAAAAAAAATTATATAAAGGTTTTTGGCATGGCAGGGATTTGTTTAGCACTGAATTTGCAAACAAATGGGGCAGGCCACAAGGATAAAAGGGCAACCGGCTGGGGGGCAATCTGGTGATACAAGAAGGCAATTGGATTGGAGGAGTATATGTGGGCTGCATGGGTAACGGCTGGGGGGCAATCTGGTGATAGAAGAAAGCAAATGGTTGAAGGGGGGGCATATGGATTGGAGGAATGTATTTGGGCTGCATGGATCCCGCTACACGGGTGCTCAGCTTTTTTCATGCATTAGCCTCTTTTTTGGTCTAACGACTCTTTTGAGGATCCCCCCACCCAGTGGCCAAATTACAGCCACACCAAATGAATGCAACAGCAAACACCCGGCTGTCCTCAAGGGACTTCAAAGATTAGGCACCCAACCCGAGTGGGGTCAGGTTGCCAAAGAGGTTCGAGGCTAATTTGTTTGGGAATATTTATCTTTAATGACTGAAATATTGCCCAATTGGGTAGTTGTCAAATCTGCGCAGTTCCAAAACATTGAAAAAAGACACATTTTTGACGTTTTAAGCATATTCCCATGATCGGCGCAAGCTCTATAACTCAGAATCGTGCTCCTCGACCCCATTTTACCCAAAAACACTCTCACCTCCTCACAGGAAGCTTCCCTCATGGCGCGCCCCATGCTTACTAACAAGACAGGCTCCTCTATTATATATATGGACTAGGTTGGGAGAGGCCTGCGGCGCACATCAATCTCTTTCGGGCTTTCTTAGATCGCATTTTAGTTAATCTATGTTTGAGACTATTTCACTCTGCAGAAATCCCTAATAGCAATGATTAATGTTTCTCCATGCCTATCTTATTCGATTCTGTAACTTTTACCATATTTTTATCTTTGAATGAACCATTTTTATAAAAGGTACCATCGGCAAGCCGAAAGTAAAGCTCTTTTCTCCCAAAAATCGACTGCCCCGAGTATAAAGCCAAAGAAATATTCCTACTACTAATGGAATCTGCTTGTGGGGCATTTGCATTTTGTTTTCGCGCGCAGTTCCAGGACTCTTTTCATGCGCGCTCAAACAAAATACAGATGACACAGCAGATTCCATTAGTAGTAGGAATATTTCTTTGGCTTTATACTCGGGGCAGTCGATTTTTGGGAGAAAAGAGCTTTACTTTCGGCTTGCCGATGGTACCTTTTATTTCCTCAACTTTAAACATGCAAAAATAAAATTATGTCAAATATATGTTCATTATTTCTTATATTGTTGGTTATATATTTAGTTAAATTTTTATTAAATCAATAAATATATACGTAAAAAGTAATTAATGAATAAATGAAATAAATGAATTAATTTAACAAGTTTTAAAAATGATAAATGCTATGGAAAATTATTGATAAGCAAAAAATAATTGGGAAATTCCTTGGCTTTACACTCGGGGCAATCGATTTTGGGAAAAAAGAGCTTTCTTTTTGACCTGCCGATGGTATCAGTAATTTTCTCCATCTTACAAATACAAAAATAAAAATGAACGCATGAGAAGGATTCGAACTTGCCTGCTTCATCCAGCTGCCCAATCGCTTTCACCACTACACCACTGGCGCATATGGCCTCACGTGGCTAAAAGCATATTTTTAATTGTTTGATTGAGGCCCAAGGTCGCGAGGGAGGGGGTGTGGGGGGGGAATAAAATGAATACCTACACCCGTTCATTAGCAGATGCGAAGGAGCAGCAGCAGGAGCAGCAGGAGCAGCAGAAGGAGTTCGTACGGCACTTTGTTTTTTGTTTTTCTTCATAAAATACTATGTTTTTGGGGCAGTTTTCGCGAGTGTAGACTAATTTGTGGATGCTGTTTCCAATGCAAAAAGAATTAAATCGATTGGATTTGCCTGTGGCGAGCCAGGGCCTTATCAAAATTAAGATCTAGCATTAACCCTGTAAACATACACCTGGGTCGAAAATTTTTATTTGGTTCCAAATGTGTTGTATCAAATTGATTTATATGCTCATTTGTTACGTTTGGCCTTTGTTACATTACGTTCCTTACATTCGTTAAAAGAATTATTTTTATGTTAGGTTTTCAGAATTTTCACTTTTGTGATTTTGTGAAATGTTAATTTTGTTATAATGTTTTCACCTTTTCAGTTTGAATTTTTGAAGTAATTAAGTGATTGATTTTTTCAAATGATATGATTTTTCTTATTTTTTATGCCGGATTTCATGTTTCATTTCATATTGTAGCTCTACTTTTGATTTGTTGTAACTCAGTTAATTCTTTATTAATTTTAATAATATCAACGTCATTTTGCAAAAAAAGAATAGAAAAAAATTAAAATGAAATTCAAAGCTATTTTTTTATTTGGGCTGCATGGGTCCCGCTACACGGGTGCTCAGCTTTTTTCATGCATAAGCCTCTTTTCGGTCTACCAATCTTTTAGAAACCTCCACCCAGTGGCCAAATTACAGCCACACCAAATGAATGCAACAGCAAACACCCGGCTGTCCTCGAGGGACTTCAAAAATCAGACAGCCAAACATATGAATGTAAGGCTGTCTGGAAGATGCTGGTTTGGAGACTTGTATGGAAATATATGTTTAATGAGTGAAATATTGCCAGTTCGGGTGGCGGCACAAATCTGCGCAGAGGCAAAACATTGAGAAAGCTCACATTTTCGAGGTTTTAAGCACTTTCTCATGATCGGAGCAAGCTGCTTCCAATGCTATCGTGTTCCCTGGCCCCGATTTACCCAATAAGCTCCTAATATCCACAGTACAGCTTGAATTCGGACTGCGCGGCGTGATTACGCTACGGACACGTCTCAGCTTTTATATTATGGACTAGGTTGAGCTTCGCCGTCGCCTACGGCGACTATTGGCATAATACCTCCGAATAAAATTCTGTTGAAAATTCATAAAAAAAATTAAAAAGATCTCAAAAATCTAGAAAAATAAAAAAACTCAAAGAAATAGGCCTGTAAAAGCATCCTGCTTCCACTGCCCTACTTTGCTTACTTAAAAGCATCCTGCATCCACCGCCCTACTTTGCTTACTTGAATATCCACTGGAACATGGGAGGATTGGGTGAGCCTAAATAGGCCTATAACAGCATCCTGCATCCACCGCCCTACTTTGCTTACTTGAATATCCACTGAAACTTGGACAGATTGGGTGAGCCTAAATTGGCCTGTAAAAGCATCAGGCATCCACCGCCCTACTTTGCTTACTTGAATATCCACTGAAACATGGGAGAATTGGGTGAGCCTAAATTGGCCTGTAAAAGCATCAGGCATCCACCGCCCTGCTATGCTTACTTGAATATCCACTGAAACATGGGAGAATTGGGTGAGCCTAAATAGGCTTGTAAAAGTATCACGCATCCACCGCCCTACTTTGCTTACTTGAATATCCACTGAAACTTGGACAGATTGGGTGAGCCTAAATAGGCCTGCAAAAACATCCAGCATCCACCGCCCTACTTTGCTTACTTGAATATCCACTAAAACATGGGAGGATTGGGTGAGGCTAAAAAGGCCTGTAAAGGCATCCAGCATCCACCGCCCTACTTTGCTTACTTGAATATCCACTAAAACATGGGAGGATTGGGTGAGGCTAAATAGGCCTGTAAAAGCATCAGGCATCCACCGCCCTAATTTGCTTACTTGAATATCCACTGAAACATGGGAGGATTGGTTGAGCCTAAATAGGCCTGTAAAAGCATCTGGCATCCACTGCCCTACATGAGAGGATTGGGTGAGCCTAAATAGGCCTGTAAAAGCATCTGGCATCCACCGCCCTACATGGGAGGATTGGTTGAGCCTAAATAGGCCAGTAAAAGCATCTGGCATCCACCGCCCTACATGGGAGGATTGGGTGAGCCTAAATAGGCCTGTGAAAGCATCTGGCATCCACCGCCCTACATGGGAGGATTGGTTGAGCTTAAATTGGCCTGTAAAAGCATCTGGCATCCACCGCCCTACACGAGATGATTGGTTGAGCCTAAATAGGCCTGTAAAAGCATCTGGCATCCACCGCCCTACATGGGAGGATTGGTTGAGCCTAAATAGGCCAGTAAAAGCATCTGGCATCCACCGCCCTACATGGGAGGATTGGGTGAACCTAAATAGTCCTGTGAAAGCATCTGGCATCCACCGCCCTACATGGGAGGATTGGTTGAGCCTAAATAGGCCTGTAAAAGCATCTGGCATCCACCGCCCTACATGGGAGGATTGGTTGAGCCTAAATTGGCCTGTAAAAGCATCTGGCATCCACCGCCCTACACGAGATGATTGGTTGAGCCTAAATAGGCCTGTAAAAGCATCTGGCATCCACCGCCCTACATGAGAGGATTGGGTTGAGCCTAAATAGGCCTGTAAAAGCATCTGGCATCCACCGCCCTACATGGGAGGATTGGGTGAGCCTAAATAGTCCTGTGAAAGCATCTGGCATCCACCGCCCTACATGGGAGGATTGGTTGAGCCTAAATAGGCCTGTAAAAGCATCTGGCATCCACCGCCCTACATGGGAGGATTGGTTGAGCCTAAATAGGCCAGTAAAAGCATCTGGCATCCACCGCCCTACATGGGAGGATTGGGTGAGCCTAAATAGGCCTGTGAAAGCATTTGGCATCCACCGCCCTACATAGAAGGATTGGTTGAGCCTAAATAGGCCTGTAAAAGCATCTGGCATCCACCGCCCTACATGAGAGGATTGGTTGAGCCTAAATAAGCCTGTAAAAGCATCTGGCATCCACCGCCCTACATGGGAGGATTGGTTGAGCCTAAATAGGCCAGTAAAAGCATCTGGCATCCACCGGCTGGCATCTGGCAACATCTACATGGGTGCTCAGCTTTTTTCATGCATTCAGCCTCTTTTTTGGTCTTTTGACTCTTTTGATATATGTTTAGTACTGAATTTGCAGAAACAGAGTCAAGCGAATGGGGGAGGCCACAAAGTTAAAAAGGCAAATGGCGGGGGGAGCAATCTAGTTATAGAAGAAGGTTAATAATTGGGGGGGGGCAAATGGATTGGAGGAATGTATTTGGGCTGCATGGATCCCGCTACACGGGTGCTTAGCTTTTTTCATGCATCTGCCTCTTTTTTGGTCTTTTGACTCTTTTGATAACCCACCCCACCCAGTGGCCAAATTACAGCCACACCAAGTGAATGCAACAGCAAACACCTGGCTGTCCTCGAGGGACTTCAAAGATTAGGCACCCAACCCGAGTGAGGTTAGGTTGCCAAAGATAGTCTGGGTTTAACTGTTTGGGATTATATATGTTAAATGACTGAAACGTTGTACAATTAGGTAGAGTCCCAAAACTGCGCAGTTCCAAATCATTGATAAAAACTACATTTTCAACATTTTGAGCACATTCCTGTGATTGGCGCAAGCTGATTAACTCAGAATCGTGTTCCCTGACCCTGATTTACCCAAAAACATCTTCATCTCCTCACAGGAAGCTTCCCCCATGGCGCGCGAAATGCTTACTAACAAGACAGGCTCCTCTATTATATATATGGATATATATATGCGGAAAGACGGACACAAAAATGAGGTAACTGGTTAAGCTGGCCTTGGCCGCCTGCCGCTTCGGGCAGGGCGCCAGAGCTCCTCCGGCCTCCGGGCACGGGTGCTACGGCCCCTACGCTTCGCCTAGCATGCTTCGCATGCTAGGCTACACTCCGGGGCCTCCGCACCCATGCCCTCCGGCCTCCGGAGCTCTGACTGCCCTGCCCTCCGCGGCAGGTGGCCTTCGGCCGCGCAAAAA
Source organism: Ptycholaimellus sp. GST1_10 (assembly GCA_030248095.1). Lineage (NCBI taxonomy): Eukaryota > Metazoa > Nematoda > Chromadorea > Chromadorida > Chromadoridae > Ptycholaimellus > Ptycholaimellus sp. GST1_10. Next base: position 34,276 of record JASANA010006915.1, read on the forward strand.
ATGGTTATCACCTACTTGCATAATACCGGGGGGGGGAACGAAGTCTTCGCGGTTTTTAATATACTATCCATTAACTCTGCACAACTTTATTGTAGAACGACAAAAACTGGTACAGAAGTACCCCCAATAGTGGACGTTGTGCCCCTATAATCTTGTGAAAAAATATTAATTATTGAGCTCACAGCGCTGAATTGAAAATTTGTTGCAGTATGTATGTTTAAACGAATCCATGACCTATGATGACACCCGACGTGTTTGGGTGTCATATGATTTTTAAAAACGACATATATCATCCAAATTTCGGTGTCATGAGTCAAAAAAAAAGCGACACTTGACACCGAAAAAACGACTCATGTCACCGAAGTGTGTCAAGGTGTCAAAACGACATGTGACAACAAGACGCATGACACCGAAAAAACGACTCATGAGTTTATGACACCCAAAAAACGACCCATGACACCCTGCTTGGAGCATCCGGCTGTCGGTTGATTATTGCCTGGTGTTATATGGCTCCGGCCCGGCAATTGTCTTATGACACCCGGGTGTCATATGTGCATGGAGTTTGGTCATATGACACCCACTTTCAAACACGTCCAAGCACACAACTGTCCAAGCATCAGATTCCACTAGTATAAAACGTATTTCCTTTACTTTTTACTCGAGTCAACTGCAAATTTTTGAGAAAAGAGACCCACATTTGGCTTGGCGATGGTACCAGATATATATAACTAAAATTGCTATTGGAACTATATTACACAAATTTTTTTTCATCTATTAGGTGCTAAAATTGTGCTAAATTTTTGGGCAAACGATGGAGATGTCATGAATTTAGAAGCATTTTTGCAGCGAGTTTCACTGTATGACAGATCAATGAACCAAACCAAATTCCCCAGTTTAGCTAACCTTTTTTGTTTCATGATGTTTTCAAGTTTTTTTTAGGTTTATAATTAACAAATAAACATTTTAAGACATCTTCCTAATTTTTTTCTACATGATTTTTTTCTACATGATTTTTTTCTTCCTGATTTTTTTGTTCTTTTTTTTAAGATTGTAGTACTTCGAAAAATTTTTTAACATTTTTGAAAATAGTTCCAAATGAGACATTTTGCTGAACTTTTAAAATTTTAAAGTACCAAAAATATAAAAAATTAATACTAATTCCAAAAAAAAAATATTTTTTTACAAAGTTCCATTTTTTATTAAAGATGGTACTAAATTTGCTTCTTCAAAGTTTTCAATTTATTTTTTTTTATTTTTAAAAAATTGGGCGTTTTCCTATATAAATTGATTTTGGGTGTCATGGGCCATGGAACCACGGGGCAAAATGGCGCATGACACCCCATGGCCAAATTAGGCCAAAACACCTAGAGAATGATCCAGCCTTCTTCAAGCCTTCTTCACTGCGCGTAAATCCTTGCATAATCAAAGCCTAGCCTAATCATTATAAGACTAAGCAACTGCGTCTCACATAACTAAACCAAAGCCAAGGAGGCCAAAATTAAACCTACAACACTCATACTCCCTTAAACAAACTTGGCTCAGCAGGCGTTGTGTCATGTGTGTCATGCGTCGCAATAATTCTCCTCATTTGACCTGTCAACCAAGCCTAAACACGGCATGAGAGGCCTAACCAAGGCGTGGGTGTCATAGGTCGCCATTGTTCGTAGTCGCGCTGTGTAGCCTGAAATTGAGTGAGAACACGCGTAGACCTCAGGCTGCGTATATACCTATGCACACAGCGGCAGGGCCCAGACCCCCGAGCCTAGATGAAGCCCAGTCAGTCCCTCCCGACAGAGCTCTTTCTTGCATCAGAATGGCGTTAGGCCTAGAGTGCGGAGACTTAGGACATTTTGGCCTCTATTTGTATGCCATGGCAACTGGGTCCTTGGAAAATTAAAATTACTGGCTAATGGCTTGCTGGTGGACACAACAGACCAAGAGCAGAAAGATGCTTCCATAGATCCAAATGGGTGGAAAGGCCTAGCCTAGTACCCCACAGATTAGATTGGGAGGAAAGGCCTAGCCTAGTACCCCATAAGATGTTTTCATAGATCCAAGGGAGGAAAGGCTTAGCCTAGTACCCCAAAAGCTGCTCATAGATCCAAGGGAGGAAAGGCTTAGCCTAGTACCCCAAAATCTCCCCTAAGATCCAAGGGAGAGGAATGACACAGATCTAATTCTCTGAGGAAGAGAAGATCAAGTGTCAAATGTCCAAAGAACTTTTGTCTAGTGAAAAGAAAAGACATCAGGGCCAGATAAGAATCGGGCAACCAACGACTCTGATACGCAGATGGTGAGATGCGGAGTGATGACGGCGCCCATCAAGATGTCAAACAGAACTAGATGTAAAACTGGACAGCGGCAGCTTTGAATAGATCCAATAAGACGTCATACAGATTGGGAACCTCTCTACCCTCTACTCTTTTCTCCTTAAGACTGGAGGAGAAAGAGGGCAAGATTGAGGTGAGCTGGAATTGGAAAGCTCTCTACCCTCTTCTCTTTTCTCCTTTTGGCTAGGAGGAGAGAGAGGGCAAGATTGAGCTAAGCTGGAATAAGACTAAATTTGAAAAGAAGTGGTTGTGAAAAAGGTGAAATTATATGGCCAGAGATCACCTTGCTTCCCATCAGATCCAAGCCCATCAGGGCAAAGAGTGAGACAGCCAGAACTCGTTTTAGTCAAGAGGTGATGAAATCACTAACGGAAGATGATCTATACTTCAGTCAATCATCAGACCTTCTCCCACAACCATGTGAAGTGAGACGAAAGGAGCCAGAGGGAAAGCGCTGACCAGATTGAAATGAGTCACGAAGAACCCTTGCGACGGCTGAATGAATTGAGCGGAAACGACGGTTTGTGGCAGAAGAAGAAAGAGTAGGAATTGAAGCTCAGACATGCTGCACCTCTCATCTTAAGAACTGGCTGTATCAAACGGAGCCTGATGGAGAGAAGAGATTTGGTAGGAGAAACAGGAGTTCGTGGTGACATCGCGGGAGGCAGTGGAGGCGGCAGTCCAGGACTACACCACTCCCCAATTCCCCTTCCCCACTTCTTTCATTTCAATTTTTTTAAAATATAGCCTATTTTGGAAATAGCTGGATTTGGAACTTTGGATTTAGGACAGTTTCTCTTCTGACAGTTGGTCTCAGAAAAATATTCCTTTGACACTTTGTCCCCAGTCAATTGATCCCCAAAATGCAATTTTGTCAAAAATGTGATTTTATGCTCATTTGTGACCAAATTTTGCCATTTTTCTGAAATTTCAGTCCATTTTGAGCAAATTGTAGGGGTTTTAGCCATTATTGCTGTTATTTTCACTCAATTTTCAGGCTAGGAGGAAAAGAGGGCATGTTCGTAGTCGCGCTGTGTAGCCTGAAATTGAGTGAGAACACGCGTAGACCTCAGGCTGCGTATATACCTATGCACACAGCGGCAGGGCCCAGACCCCCGAGCCTAGACGAAGCCCAGTCAGTCCCTCCCGACAGAGCTCTTTCTTGCATCAGAATGGCATTAGGCCTAGAGTGCGGAGACTTAGGACATTTTGGCCTCTATTTGTATGCCATGGCAACTGGGTCCTTGGAAAATTAAAATTACTGGCTAATGGCTTGCTGGTGGACACAACAGACCAAGAGCAGAAAGATGCTTCCATAGATCCAAATGGGTGGAAAGGCCTAGCCTAGTACCCCACAGATTAGATTGGGAGGAAAGGCCTAGCCTAGTACCCCATAAGATGCTTTCATAGATCCAAGGGAGGAAAGGCTTAGCCTAGTACCCCAAAAGCTGCTCATAGATCCAAGGGAGGAAAGGCTTAGCCTAGTACCCCAAAATCTCCCCTAAGATCCAAGGGGAGAGGAATGACACAGATCTAATTCTCTGAGGAAGAGAAGATCAAGTGTCAAATGTCCAAAGAACTTTTGTCTAGTGAAAAGAAAAGACATCAGGGCCAGATAAGAATCGGGCAACCAACGACTCTGATACACAGACCATCATACAACACCAATTACTATTACTAGCAATTACTAGCACCCCTTAGGGAGGGTTTCGGTGTCATATGACTCGGCGGCTGTCCAGCTGGGACAAGATGTGGGTGTCATAAATCCTGGTGTCATGCGTCGTTTTCAGGGTGTCATGTGTCATTTTATTTTATGTGTCAGGTAGCAAAAACGACTTATAACAACACGATTTTCGGTGTCATATGACGGCAACCCATGACATTTTTTTTGCATTCTGCTTCCGACACGATGTTGTCATAAGTCCTGAATTGGGTGTCATATGACGGGGTGCCATTTAAACATAAGGTTTGGAATTTCTGAAATCTAATGATTTTACAATTTTGACTGCCACAGAGTCAATAATTATTTTAATTACTCGCCGTTTTAGGACATCATAGAGGATATCTAGGGCTAATTTGTGGCCAAGTTTCATCAAAATATATGCGCCCACTCTTGAGTAAAATATGAAAATATTTCCGCGAAGACTTCGTTCCCCCCCCCCGGTAAGGCACATTCCATGAGCTTAGTGCTCAAAACCAACCGGATAATCCTTTTTCCCAGACAATGACACTTGATTAATTTTGATATTGAATAAATAGCTCTATTCAACTATTGTTAGTTAACAAAATCAAATAATTCAATTGCGCAGACTATTTCTATCCTATTTTTTAAAAAAATTACCGTTCTTTTGGCACCAAGGACAGGTGCCGTTTCCAGCTAGATCCTGATCCTTCGTTGTAAAGGGAAGGCCAAGAAGGCTTGACATCGCATTAGGTACACCTGCAAATATTGCCATGCATGATTCTGTTGCTCTAGCTTTGGCCAGGTTAAAGGCCATTTTTCTGTTTTTGGGCCATTGTGATCATAAATAGACGAAAAATTCGCCGAATGATCGCATATCATGCTAGCAAGCGCCAAATGATTATGCAAGGCAATTTACACAGCTAAAATGAGCTAAGAATTGTAACTCAAGTCGCCACGTAAATTTTGGGACGTGATAAAGTTTTATTTTCTGACCTAAATAGCGTTTTTGTATCTTAGACACAAATCGCATATCTTCCAAGTTCCAAACGCTTAATATATCGCAGCTTGACAGACCTACATGCCACCATATGTCTAATGTGTCAAAAAATAAAGGAGCTGGAGAGGAAAGCTCTTGAAAAATTGTGCCTGTCGTGATGCTGATAGAGCCGTCGAAAAAAAGCGTGTAGTGACGCCCGTTGAAGAGGCGAAATCGATGGAGTACAAAAGCGTTGGAGCAGTTGTCATCAAATTGTACCCCTTCGATGAGCATGTCATAGTCGTCCCCGTGTTCAGTGAGCATCCTCGCATACTTCAGGCCTCAAATCGTGATCCTTCTTTCTCTCTGCCTTCGGATGGCAGCCTCTGCTCTAACCCATCCAATGTTCCTTTGAGGCGTTCCCGAAGCCATCTTCGTAGTTGGCTAGGAGGCGCTCATTGTTGTCGAAGGACAGGCTTCCATCGAAGCGTTTCATAAACGTCTGGAATGTCAGCTATGCAAAATGTTTTATTTTGGGCAGCACGCATCCTTTTTGGCTGGTATGTCATTGAGCTTTTGAATTAAGACAGCTATACTGAGAAGGTCAAAAGTCTCAGAAACGTAGTTGCCCAAAAATTTTGACCCCAGTTTTCAGGTACATCACGGTCCCCAGGAATGCCCCTCTGGGAAGCCCCCCACAGAGGCCCCCCATGGGAGCCCCTCAGAGGGGCCCCCAGGGGGGCCCTGACAGGGGCCCTCCGGGGGGCCGTGAGCTGTTCAGTGATGATGGACTTCTTTTTGTAGTTAGTTATGTTGCCTTAATGGATAGTTTTTGTCAATGCAGCAGGAATATGAAGAACAAGGATCAGCATATCATAATCATGCCCCCCAGGGGAGCCCCCCACAGGGGCCCTCCTGGGGGCCGCGAGCTGTTCAGTGATGATGCACTTCAAGACATAGATAACTTGTCAGAATTGAGGAAGGCAATGTATAGCTGTAGGGATCGCAAGGTGCCAGGGTCTCATAATCAGACCACTCTGCTGTGGCTGGGCCAACGGACCTGCAGCCACTTGGAAGTTAATCCACTGGCTCCTCTCCGACAGGTGTTTTTGCGCATCTTGAAGACATAATCCTGATAATTAGTGTCTGTGCAAGAGGTGAAGCCATATGTGGCCAAGCTCATCAAGAACAAAAACTGTCCCTTCATATGCACTCAATGTACATAAAAGTGATGGCATATATTGTGTTGTGCCTACATGAAAATGACTGTGATATGCTTCTTCTTCTTCATATTCCTGCTGCATTGAACAAAACTATCCATTAAGGCAACATAACTAACTACAAAAAGAAGTGCATCATCACTGAACAGCTCGCGGCCCCCAGGGCCTATTTCATTTTCAAAAGTTATGGTCGGGTCGGATGGCGATTTAACACTAGATTTGAGATATGGTCCAGTCGGCGACCCGACTGCAACTTGAAAGCTGTTCAATTTCATCCGACCCGACCTAAGTTCAGGGTAGGGTCCTGTCAATTTAGGCGACCCTACCTACCCCTAGTCGCCTAGCACCCGACCTGACCTTTTCACAGCATTTTGTCTATCATAATCCTTAGAAACTCAAGAATGTAAGCTTGGGTTATCATATTTTCTTTAGACCAAACTTAGCTTTGATTCTGTAATTCTGTATTTGTATTTTCGCAAAATAAAGAAACACAACATACATAGTTTTTTTGATTCTGTAAAATTGGCCTGTTTTGATTTTATTTCACTTTTTTGTATTTTGATTCTGCATTATTATATGCTATCGTTGCATTCACATTCAGGTTTAGGTTAAACATAGGAAGTCTAAGGTTTGATGTTAGGTTTGTCTTAGGCTCTTAAGACAGAGTCACTGTAAGGTTGGAAAACACCATCTCGAAGCTGAGAATTTATTCTATCATATAAAGTCAAAACTTATGGTCTCTGAATTTATTTTTTTTTGCACAAAATCGAATCTACGAAACCTAAATACGCAAGAAAGCAACATTGATTTAGCCAGTCATTTTGGTATAGTACACTTTAGTTAATTTACCCTAATTTTTATTAACTTCCGGCTGCTTTCGGTTTTGTTTTGCGATAAAATAAAAGCAGACAATGTTAGGCCTCCCCTAAACTTAGTTAAAATAAAGTTTCCTTTACAGTTTCCATTAAAGTTTTGATTTCTCCAATCTTACAGACACCTTAAGCTTAGTCTTAGTCTACAGCTATTAGTTGTCTTAGGGCTTATTGAATGCATTGAATGCACACCAGTGCACAGAGCGAAAAAATACACGAATTTTCCTATGCCACAGAAAACTGAGAAAATTTTAGTTGGGTAGGTGAAAAGATGGAATGCAGTGGTATTAAATTGGTCGGAAATGGGGGTAGGTGAAAATGAAATGTAATGGTAGAGATGGCTGGCAGGCGGTAGGGCCAATGCAGGGCAAATGATATCCAAAAATACCATCTACCCAGCATTGGTCTTAGCTCAGTTTCGCCAGCTTAATTTAATGCTCTCTTGACAGAACTATGATGTATAAAACGCTCCCAAAAACCTTAAATGTCTGGTTCTCAATGCTCATCCAAAAACAAAGATAAAAACAAAGGTCACATGTCATAGTACTATTTTATCATGTTTTAGTTCCAATGTCTTGCATCGGGTAATTTTTTGTTTGTTTACCAGCCTTTAGATAACCATTAAAAGTAACTTGAAAGGCCTTAAAGGCACAGTGCCAAAAAATGCAGTGTCTCAAAAATCGTTTTTTTAATGATGGTACAACAGAATGTTACTTAACTAAGGAGCATGGCACAATAGCTCACCCCAATGATGCCCTGATTTATATAAACAACACTTCAAAATTTTCAATGTTAAATGTTTGATTTAAGTGAAAATTTATTGAAATAAGATTGTACATTTTATCACATATTAATTTAAATGTGAAACATCAGCTGATTGAGTAGGGTCACAAGGATTGCAGCTCAAGATATCTTCAAAAACAATGAGCTATGAGCTACAATGCTGGTCAAGTTAGAGGCCTCTACGGCTTGCAATTTTGGCAAACGCGTTTCTGAATGCTTACAGTAGCAGCAAGACACTTTACACCATCAGCATCAAAATCTTTTGACTAAGTTTACACTCTTAAACTGATCAAACCAAACTATTATATCGCACTTTATATATAAATGCATTGAAACATAGAATTTCTGAGTAGTTTAGAATGTAGGAGCAATCAGTTTTTGGGCTGCGCGCTTTTATGCGCTGCAATTTTGCGAACTTTTAAGATGCCAAAATAACGTTCTTCACCTATCTCAACTATGTTGGCGCGGCACACCGCGGCACAGCAGTCTGGGATTTTTGGTGAATTTTTTTCTAACTTAAATTCGCCATCCCTATGCTATAACGCGTGATCTTTGTGATTTTTTTTCTCAAAAATTTTGGTCAAAACCGCATAAACTAAATATCCTTGCCCCACTAACTTTGTACCCTGTACCCACAAAAAAAATACTAGCTCGATCGGAGGAGGTGCATTTTTTGGCAGTGTGCCTTTAATACTGGATTTGCGTTTGAAAATCAGTGCAAAACCGCCTACCCGACCATAGCTTGGGTCCTACAAGACCGTTCCTGCCCGCCCCAATCAAAATGAATAGGATGTGGTCGCCGACCAAAGCTGAGGGAATCCACGAATGGGGTTTCAGGCCTCCAGCCGACCCGACCAGACCTTTTGAAAATGAAATAGGCCCAGGAGGGCCCCTGTCAGCGGTCCCCCTGGGGGCCTCTGTGGGGGCTCCCCAGGTGGGGCCTTCCTGGGGACCGTGATATGCCTCCCAGTTTTTTATAATTTTTTTTCGAAACTAGACACAATTCTAAGACTTGGTGGCCAGTGAGTGATGTAGGCAAAAATGTCCGAAAAATGGCAAAAACATAGGCAAAAAATGTCCGAAAATTTTTTTGTTTCAAAATTTCATTTTTTAGTCTCAGAAATTTTTTTCTGACTAGTACTCATTTAGTTGTATGGTTTTTAGCTGCAGTTTTAATGTTTAAGTGGGAAAACTGGGCAGGAACTTTTCGTATGCCTATGTTATAGGTAAGGGAAAAATAATGTCAACGTTTTCCCACTAAAACATTAAAACTGTAGCTAAAAACCATACAACTAAATGAATACTGATCAGAAAAAAGATGAAATTTTGAAACAAAAAAGTTAAATTTGATTTGTTCAGAGCATAGTTCCGTGAAAACGTAGTTACTTTAATACGGCCTCCAGATTTTAATTCCTTGACGACAAATTCGAAGTATATTGCTTCATCCATGTTCATAAAATAGAGGCCAACGGTCCATCCGCCGCCGTCGCTGCTCATGTCGCAGTAGACTGACTTGGTGATGTTGGTCTCGAGCTGAATGGTGTAGACGCCGTCCATGGCGCTCGCATTGTTCGTCTTGATCTCGGCGCAGTCTCGCGGTAGGGCTGCTGCAAAGGCGGAGAGACAGAGAAGCCAGCAGAAGCTTGTTCCAAGTAGCATCTTCATTACGTCCAATGACACTTCTTCATACATAGGCAAGTGGAGAATTCGACGTACAGCAGTCGGTCTCCCTTGTTATTAAAAACCGCCATCCATGCGGCTTTTGTTGCGCTATATTGACTGGCTAATTGCTGGCATTATCAGCCGAACACTTGAAAAGAGCGTTTTCATGTCCTTGCTGACAAAGGCAATTGGACTGGGACGATTATATCGATATCTCTAGCCAGGGAATCCGTAGTATACCACTGTACTGCAAAGTTAGTCGTGATTTCAATAAAATAGGCTGCAAAAATTCAAATAAACCTAACAGTTTGAAGTTAATTGAGTTAAGTGGCAAAAATCGAAAACAATGTGATCAAATATAGAGACAGTGCTGTGACGTAAAGAATCAGAAGAAATATTAGAACATAAAGCAGCGTCTGAACGCGTCTCGCCACGATTGACAAACTGTGCACATGATTATCCATCCATCCTCAGAGCAGCGGCTCACGATTCAAGTTCCTTACCTATCAGTCATAACCCAATCACAGTCCATTTCTACTGCTTTGAATATTCGGGATGAGTGTGCGATTTGGGAGTGTTGGCGAGGCTGCAGCTGCCGTTGCCGCTGGCGTCGGCACCAAACGACGACCCAACAAGGCTTCTTCTCAATTCTCCATCGAAAACCTAGCGCAAACAAATGCCAATTTTTTACAGAAATCTATCAGAGCTAAGGCCAAATCCCAGCTGAAAGTCTCAGTGCAAAGCAGAAAATTACCGGCAAAGGTGATCTTACTATTCATGCAGATGTTCATGCGGATGTTCAAGCTAAATTGATTTCATTCTCTAGCACAAGAGGCGGAGCAAATTTGTAAAACATTAGCAAAGTGAGTAAGCAAGATTGCAGAAAAGACGAGGGCGAGAGTACGTCAGCTCTGAAGACTCTGACTATGCCCAGGAGGAATCCACCAGCCGTCCACCGCCCAAAAAGCGCCGCATCTTCCTGCAAGAGGTTGCTTCAAAAGTGCTATCTAGAACAATTTCCAATAATACTTTTCAAATGCTGCCCCGGGAAATTTCAAATATAGCCTTTGAAAAAGCAAATGTTTCTGATATAAATCTGCAGTCAGTTTCTACGCAAAGCGCTGCAAAATGGGCCTTCTCTGCAATCTGTTCGTGCACTTGGCTATTTGAGGGCCTGGTTTGTCCTAGAGGAGCAGAGTTGTAGGAAGAAATGGAGGAGAGCGAAGGGATGGCGTGCGTGGATGTGGCAGTACCGCCTGAGGTCTGGGGCCGCATCTTCGCACTGGCAACGCAGGGAGACTTGGCGCACATCATGCAGTAACAGCTATTTTCCTCTGCTTTCATTCAAAGGAAAGCTGTTTGTGTCCTTTTCCTCCAGACTACGTCGAGTGTGTCGTCGATTCCACCACGCTGTAGATGCCAGCCATCTGCTCTGGTCAGCTTTTGACAAGGCGCATTGTTTTTTCTCTGCTCTTGACCCTCACATGGTTAAAATCAGGTCATCTCATCCAACGGTCCAAAAGTTTTGTGGAAAAAGCGTTAGGTCAAAAAAATTTGGATAATTTTTCAACTCCTCGCACGCAAACTATTGAGATATAACTTCATCGTACGTTGTTTAAAACAATTATGGCAACTGTCGTTAAAGAATGTTGAATGATTTAAATCCCAAAGCGTCTTTGTCGCCAATTGTAATTCAAGCGACATTTTTCAAAAACACACTTACGATCTACGCCTAGTTAATAACTTTGACAGACATTGAAGGCGCAATGTGGACCTCTCCTCTGGACGAATAAAAAGAGAGCCAAGCGTGTTGGCTTTCGTCACACAGCGCCTCAATCGCCTCACTCGCAGCCTCAACTTAACTGGCTGGCGTAACCTTCGCGAGGATCCTTTCCAGGTACCCAACATCCTTCCCCTCGTTCTACACTCAGCATCTCTTTCCACTTGATCTTCATTCAATGGCTTTAAGTGATGGAGCCAGTTGTTCACTCGCTTGATGAGCAAAATGTGAGCAGGATCTGATGGAGCATCTGCCTTCACTAAGCGGGTTGAACATCAGCGGCTGTCGTAAGCTGTGGCGGTCAGGCGGACGCCTCTTCCAATTGACGGCTGCTAAACGACTGCGATCCCTCGACCTTTCTTTCGTCCAGGTCACTTTAGTCTTTGTTTGCACTTTTTCTTTTTGCTTCCACCTTTCCAGCCAATGAATCCCATTTGTATGGTGGCCAAGTACTTTGAAATAGTGAGCAGGACGGTTCTTGAAGGAAGGCATGGACACCAGTTTCACAGCAGCATTGGAGCGGTACATGAATGAAGTGGGAGGAGAAAGTCTGAGCGCCCTCTACCTAAATGGCAATCGATTCTCTTCTCACCTTCGCCATTTCTTCAAAGCAGAGGTGATTTGCTTGGCTAGCAAGGAATCTGTTGAACTCTGGGCGTCTTTTGTAGTCTCCGATGAAAGAGTTGGTGGAGCTGGATCTCTCTGGCATCAGGATTACGTCATCAGAGCTTCGCCTTTCACTCAACCAATTTGCGGATGCTACTCCCAATCTTGTTAGACTATCAACATTAGGCTCTGTTCTCTTGGCCTCCGATGAAAGAGCTGGTGGAGCTGGATCTCTCTGGCATCAGGATTACGTCATCAGAGCTTCGCCTTTCACTCAACCAATTTGCGGATGCTACTCCCAATCTTGTTAGACTATCAACATTAGGCTCTGTTCTCTTGGCCTCCGATGAAAGAGCTGGTGGAGCTGGATCTCTCTGGCATCAGGATTACGTCATCAGAGCTTCGCCTTTCACTCAACCAATTTGCGGATGCTACTCCCAATCTTGTTAGACTATCAACATTAGGCTCTGTTCTCTTGGCCACATTCGCATGACCTAGAGGGATGCAATCTATGGCATGCTTTTTTAGCCAAGAAATTCAACTGGCAAATGATGCAGAAAAGTTGCTCTTCCCAATAGACGAAAGTTAGTTTTGGAAACTGATAAAGTTGGTCGATAATTTGTCAGGAAAACCTGCGCGCAATTGACTGCCCAATCATATTCGAGCTGCACAGCGATCGAGTTCCGGCCGTTCCAGTTAGACTGTTGTATCTGAGTGAAGAGGGTGGAAGTGGAAGGATGCTGACTGTTGTCAGTACTCAATGCACGAGCAGACGAGGTGGTTGAAGCTTCGCAGCGTCGATTGCTCCCGCTTGTCGCTAATTTCAGCTCCAAGCGAAGCTTCTGCACAACTTCTACGGCTAGCATTTGCTTCCCATTCTACACATGTCCTAAAGTATGTCCATGTCCCATTCTGAGTAGCTTGAATATTTTATCTCCTAGGCGATTTGTTGGGTTTCTTTTTTTGCGAATAAATAATATGGTTGAATGACAGGTTTGTGGGTTGTTGCCCTGCGCTGGAGGAGCTTCGAATGTCAGGGCAAGGTCTGGAACAGCTGATGCACGCCCGCTCCCCTGGTGAGGGCTGCTTGAAGCGTCTCGTCGCCTCTCACCAGACCGCAAAAGGTGGCGTTGCCACCAGTATGGCTGCCAATGCTCTGAAGCAGGTGTCCTCTTTTTTGCAATTTTTACTTCTCCTTCACGCTGCTTGTGGGCGCATTTTTCATTCATTAGTGCTTGCGTCTAGTGCTGGGATTAACGGGTAACTTAGGCGAATCGCAAAATCCCGAGCAGCCAGTAAATTCGATTCGACCCAATTTTCCCAATAGATCCTCATAAAGCTACAAGCTGTAGCGAAGAGAGCTTGTCTGCAGCTGGCGTGGGGCCTGGAGGAGTTGGACTTGGCCTGGGCTCCCAGCTACTTCTCCTTCGCCTTCACTGAGGGTCGCCTGCCGCTGCGTCGTTTGAGTCTGACCGGCGCTGCCGTTTCCTTCAGCGAACTCAAGTGAGGCCCCTTTCATCTCAGCTGGCGTGGGGCCTGGAGGAGTTGGACTTGGCCTGGGCTCCCAGCTACTTCTCCTTCGCCTTCACTGAGGGTCGCCTGCCGCTGCGTCGTTTGAGTCTGACCGGCGCTGCCGTTTCCTTCAGCGAACTCAAGTGAGGCCCCTTTCATCTCAGCTGGCGTGGGGCCTGGAGGAGTTGGACTTGGCCTGGGCTCCCAGCTACTTCT